>JAFIDM010034150.1:0-25899 GCA_023159025.1 Thereuonema tuberculata | reverse complement strand
ATTGTATTTGTAATATTTCCCATAGTCTCTTCATTATTGAGTAAATCTATCCCACAAGTGATATCAGGTTGTAAATTTATTTTAGTAAAATAACAACAGAATTTATTTGCCAGTTTTATTTCTTTATTTTCTCCTTCAATTGTTTGTAGTAACTTATTAATTTCTTTTTTATCAGAAAGATTTTTATTTTGTCCAAGTATGTTATTAATTTCAACCCATAAATGTATAGGTGATTGTTGAATGTTTCTTAGAGTTTCAAAATAATATTTTTTTTTGTGTTTACTGATTTTTAGTTTTAACCTATATCTAAATTTTTTTGTATTTCAATTTGTAATTTGTATTAGTTGGGTTATTTTTAGTTTGTTTAAATAGTTTATCCCTTATTTTTATCTCATTTAATAACTCTTCCGTAATCCAAGGTTGTTGCTTTCTATTATTATTATTAGTTTCAATCTTACATTTAATCTCTTTAGTATATTTGCTCTCATTAACACTGAGTAATATATTATCATATAATTCTATTGGATCTTTATAATAACACTTTTCTTCCATAAAGCATAACTCTAATAAGTTATCAATCATTATCTTTTCATTGAAGAAATTAACTTTTTTAGTGATATTATAGTAATTCTTCTCCAACAAATTCAACATATTGACATCATAGATTTCAATTGCAACAATAAAATGATCTGATATGTTTTCTTTACATATAATACCTTTTGAAACATTACTAAAATCCTTAGTAAAGACATGGTCAATGCATGAATTATTAACATATTTTTTATTATATTGTTTACGTATAGTCCCATATATACTATTTTTATAACCTTTTGTGGTCAAAATACTGAAATATTTTAAAACATTTTTATTATTATTCATTTTGAAGAGATTTATATTTATGTCTCCAATCACTACATTACTACTTCCAACTCCTGAATCATTATTGTCTTCAATTTCAGTTAATATAGTTGTTAATTGTTTTAAAAAAATTCCAATTTTGGTTGAAGGAGGTCTGTAAATAGCTACAGTTTGAAATGTTAAATGATTATCCTTTTGTTTCTTTAAAATAGAAACCTCACATGAAGTATTATTAACAATTTTTTGTTCTACTATTATAAAGTTATCTCTACAAAAAATTAAGATACCTCCTCCTTTTTTTCCTTGTTATAAGTTTACAAATTGTGTAAAATCTTCAATTTTATAGATTAAGAATTCATTACCTTGTATATTAACCTTAGTTAAAATAATTATTTGAATAAAGGGCAGAATATTTTTAATTTTGATCATAAAAATCTCCCAATTACTTCTTATTGATCTTATATTTAGATGTAAGATTCTTAATTTATTATAAATTCTATTTTTTTCTATACTTTTTAACCAAAAATTAAGATTTTCTAATTTCAATGTATTAGGTTTCAACAACTGATCAATCACGTCTACATTAGCTATACTTAATCATAAAACATTAAGTCACAAGATACCAATCAAATTACACAATTTTCCTCAAATCCTCTTCCTCTTCAATTTTCAAGATATTGCTATCCTCCATTTTTCTCACTAAGATCTTACCGTACTTGATCCAAACAAACTTAAATCTCTTTTCTTTTGCCAATGTTTTCGCCTTCCAAAATAAGTGACAAAAAAACCTGTGAGTCATCTCCATTCTTAAAAATTAAGTTGTTACTTAATTTGACACCTTTCTTGGCCTGAAGCCATTTCGACTGCATGTTTTTGTTAACAAATTTCACAATTATAGGAGGATTGTCCTTGTTCTTGACTGCAATTCGATGTATTACTTCAACATTATTGTTGCTTGTTTAAACCTTGATTTCATTGCCAATCTTCTTAATAATATCATGTAAGTTTTCGTCTTTATGACATTTAAAACCTTGAATCTCAATATTGTATTGCCTCGAATTTTGTTCAAGGTCATCTAATTTGTTTTTCATATTGTTTATGTCACTTTTCAATTTTTTATTGTCTTTTTTGAGGTCAATAATTTCCTTTTTCAAGTTATTATTGACCTCCTCATTTTTGGCACCTTTTTTTAAATAATAATAATAATAATAATAATAATAATAATATTAAATAAAAGTAGGTAGATATATTTTAATTTTTTAAATACAAAATATTATCCAATATAAATAAGATTCGAAAACTTATTTAATAAATTATCTCAAATAATAACATACAGAATTGAATATTTAGAAATAATTATTGTAAAATATTAAAAAAACAGGTAAATTCAGGAATTAACTTTGAAAATATCAGTTACCATTTATTTATTTTTTATAAGAAATTTATATTTCAATATTTCGATTTATTCCAAGCATTCAACAATCTGTTTTTTTCTTTGACCATAAATTCGTCTGGGGTGTTACTGACATTGCAGTGCTACTCTAGTGATATCGACGGCGAGAGAGCGTGTAGTCGTGAAATCACACTTTCATACGCAATCACAGTTAACTCAATTGGCATTGTTTTCCAAATCAAACTGATTCTATATATTTCTTATAACAGATGAACTATATTTGCTTTTTGTTTAGTTTTTTCACAGAAGTTATTCGTTGTTGTCTTTAAAATACATATAAATACAGTGCAACTTGAATAATTCCAACGTCTTTAATTCGAAACCGTGTTTAATTCGAAGATTTCTCTTAGTCCCTTGAATTTCTTATTAAATCAATGTTAAAAAATCGCGGATAATTCGAAGTTCAACTTCCTTAATTCGAAGTTTTTTATAAAAAATTTCGAACCATAACGACTTTTCGGCGTTTCATCGTTAAGAAATTCGACACGTGACAACTGAAATCCCCTTCCCGCCACCGTTCGACATGTGACGCCATTCGACACATGACGCTTCAGACGCCATTCGAGCTTCCTGCTGTCAGTGTCAACATGTCTTTCAGTAAACCAAGAATTTAACGTTCTCTGAAAAGGTCGCCGTCATTCGCGAGGTGGAAATGGGTGTGAAGAAGAAATACCAAATCACCAACGAGTACGGGATAGCGCCGAATTTGCAATTAACTTACAAACCAACTTAACTTACAAACCAACGTAAGTGAAGCTGTTTTCCATTTACTAAACATGCTTGATGATTTTGCTAACCTTAAGCGACTGAATTCTACAAAACAATCAGACATTGCACAATTTTTTAAAAACTATAATTTTCTGTATTGAAAGTAATATGTACTGTAGCTTACGTAATATAAATCTTATTTTGTTTACATACATATAGTGTTAAGTCTATAATACCATGATCTTTCTGAATAAATATTTACTTATTGACAGAATAATCTTTTCAAGCATTCAGTGAACTTGAAATTAAAGTTAAAAGATGTAACTTGTTTAATTCGAAGTCTTGGATAATTCGAAGTTTTGTAGTGGTTCCTTCAGCTTCGAATTATCAAAGTTGCACTGTATTAATGGAAATAAGTTAGTTTCCCTTCTATCGATATCACGTTTTCTCAAATATATTCGTTTCTCAAACTGCCACTAGATGTGTTCACTGTTTCAGGAAATTACAGTCACAGTTCCGTTGTTAGTAACTGGGATTTTCTGATATCAGTGAAAAAAAGCGCAGTCGGTGAAATATCGCTCATCACTAACGTTTGCAATATATTCGGTGAGTGCAAAAGTTCTACCCGTTTTTTTACCCATAAAGAAGAGCAAATAAACGCAAAACGAACAGTACCTATTATTGCGCATAATCCCCAATTCTATCCAGGACCTCTTGCCATCTTTCTGGAAGAGATGAATCCCACGCCGGTAAAATTCCGGCGGTTTCGAGTCAAAAAAGTATTGAATGGCAGTTTTCACAGCATCAAGATTATCAAAGATTTTCTGACTCAAGGAATTGTTCAACGCACCAAATAAGTGATGGTCAGTTGGTGCTCAGTCAGGAGAATAGGAAGGGTGGGGTAAAACTTCCCAACCAAAGCCTAGTAACTTTTGGCGAGTGATGACAGCAGCATGTGGCCTGGTGTTATCGTGATGAAGGATAACACCGCGACGATTGATGAGACCTGGCTGCTTTGCTTCCAAATTTGAATACAGCCTGTCTAACTGTAGACGGTATAAGGCAGCATTGATGGTTTGGTTGAGTGGCAGGACCTTCCAGTCAATTATTCCCTGCACATCCCAACACACACTCAATAACACCTTCTTGGGATGAAGTTCAGCTTTCGAAGTCGATGCAGGCGGATCAAAAGGGCGACACACAGTCCTACGACGCTTTATGTTACGGTACATAACCCACTTCTCATCTCCTGTCACAATTCGTTTCAAGAATGGATCATTTTTGTACCGTGAAAGCAAGGAAACACAGGTGGTGATTCGGTCATCCCGTTGATTAGCTGTCGGGTTATGTGGAACACAACGATCCATCTTTCTCGTGAAACCCACTTAACCAGCCGTCTATCGAGCTTTGTCCGGTGTACGTTGAAGGTCTCCGCTATTTCTGCACGGTTGGGTTCGGGCTATTCCTTATGGCTTGGTCAATATCCTCGTCTCCAACGTGTGATGGCCGTCCACTCCTAGCCTGATTTTGGCGGCTTCTGTCTCCTTCCCTAAACTTATGAAACCATCGACATGTGCTTTCGTCGATTGCATCCTCTCCATAAACTTGACAAACATTTCGACATGCTACGGCTGCCGTACTCTAGTTATCGAACTCGTATAACAAACAATGTCTTATATGCTCCTTCTCGCTTTTAATGTTACACCCTGTGATATTTTTTTTGAAATGATCAACTTTGGGAGACACGATGCATTTATGGTATGGTAGAACTTCTGCACTCACCCAATAAACATTAAGCATTTAGTCAAGTTGTAGAATTTTACAAATTTCTTTTTAAAAAAAAATTCGGATTTTTACTTTTGAACAAAAAAGAGTAAGATTTTAAATAAATCCCTATTTAACGAAATTTTGTTATAGAGCTGTAATTATATCCATAGGTTGAAAAGTCAAATAGTAAACAATCATGAAAAGCGAATGTGTGATATGTAATTGACTGAAGCTCCTATCACTGCTTCAATTTTTAGCGATCAATTTGCAAGCTCTGGTGATAGCGACCAAAATCCGTAGACATTGCGTTTGTCCTGTTCGTCCGTCCTTCCGTGTTTGTTCACCCCAACAACTTCCGTAAGAAAGGTCGGATCGACAAACGGACTTCACCGTCGTGTTCAGAGGTCAAAACAACGGAAGGAACGGATATTTTGAGGCGTCAATCCTAACTATGTTCGAAATATTTGGCATTATTTTCATTAGAATTTCCGGTATCAGCTTAAATGTTACAAAGCAACCATCTCATTTCAGATCTCGGGAATTGCTTAATGCTCAAGGTCTCGGACTCATATATCGAAAGTTGTCAGTTCGATTGCATATATATAATGTTAATAATGTTAATATAATGTTATATTCATGTTAATCTTTTTTTTCTTAATATTCACGTTGGTTTTTTTTTTTGAATATATATATTAGTTAGGTTTCCTAACTTTTGTTTTATTTTTTTCTAAGTTTTGTAATTTCTGAAAATGTTCTTCAGCTCCCTCATGGCTCGTAAAAAAATATCTTACGATATTTAATGCTCTGAGCGCTTGTGCTTGTGTCACCGTTTCACTTTCAATATCACTGTCGTTATCCTCACTTTCTGCAGCATTGGCATCTAAAACTTTCGAAACAATTTCGGAAATCGAAGCTTGAGAAGTGGTAGCAATTTCGTCATCAATTCTCACGTATTTACTTTCCCCTTCTATAGCACAGCCGCGATTTCGGAGATCTTATATTAACACAGCTAAAGGAATATTGTCTTCATCATCTTCATCTGTTATTTTATTCATACTATTTAAAGAAAATTGAAAACCAGCATGTCGAAAGCAATTTGAAATGCTTGTGTTTGACAGCAAGTTCCAACTTTTCATTATTATCACTGTTTTGTCGTAGACAGGTCCAATGGCAAGCAGCAAATAAGGTCAGCAATGTCTCTTTCACCAAGTCGTTCTATCTCTTGCTTCCTCCTTCAGGCCTTGATATCCACTTTTATGAATATAAAAAATTGCATCTAACACAGACACGTGAAAAAATTTTTTCTCATCAATTGTTGAGATCAAATCTTTCAGAAGGAGCTTTCTGTATTTCAATTTCAGATTTTGAATCACTCCCTGATCCAAAGGTTGCAAAACACTCGTAACATTTGGGGGTAAGAAAACGAGCTCAATTGATTTCAACTGAGGTATGTTGATATGAGCAGGACAATTGTCTGCGATGAAAACAACTTTTCTTTTATTTTTCAAAAAGTATCTATCGAAACGCCGTATAGTTTTCTCAAATATGTTAGCATTCATCCATGCTTTTATGTTTGCATCATAATCCATAGGTAAAGATTTGACATTTTTAAAGCAACGTGGCTTTTGAAATTTTCCGAAAACTGGCGATCTCAGTTTCTCAGAGCCATCCATATTAGCTCCTAAAAAAATGTCAGTCTTTCTTTACTTTTTTTCCCCACATTTACATTTATTTAATTAAAAAATTTACATTTTTCTTTCTTGAAAGTAAGAGTTTTGTCGGGAAAGACCCGAAAAAAAAGTCCACATTCATCAACATTGAATATATCGCAATGTTCATACCGCTTTTAAAATGTCATCTAACACGGATTTCTTCCAATCACTTTAAACGCTATCATCCACATCACCGGCTTCACCGCACATTGTTTTAAAAATTAAGTCATGTCTTAATTTAAATCTCTGTATCCATCCATTGCTCGCCATAAAATCGTTCTCTCCTAATTCGGCGGCTATTTGTAGAGCTTTTTCTTTCAGTACTTAGCACGATATAGGCACATTATGAGCTCTAGCAAATTTTATCCATTGTAGAAGGCCTTCTTCTACTTTCTCATACGGTGATAAACGCTTCCTTTTTCTCTTTCCATTACATGTTTCTGCAACACTATGCAATGACAGAATATTGTTGAGAGTCGTCCGTGGTATCCCACGGTCTTTGGCAAAACATGGTTTCGATTACATTAGATTTTTCAAAATCTTCGAAGATTTTTTTTTCTGATAGAGACAACGTTTTTCTTTTTGTCGACATCCTTTTGTATTATAAAAGCAACAAGTTATTCAAAAAGATAAGGAAGATAAAGTGTAGCAACAACAAATACATTTTACGTAGCATTGGAGTGGTATATGTTTTGATTTGTAGGAGTTGCCAGGCAACTTACATTGGAAGCACGGGCAGAACAGTAGAAGAAAGGGTGCAAGAACATATTCGTGCTTTGAACAATAGAGAAGAAAACATTTCAGACTGGGCTGATCATTGCAGGATCAACGGACACAACCCGGACCCCATCGTGAGGATTGTCTACCACGAACAGGATGAACAAAAAAAAAATTCATGATTGAATCTTGCATCATCAATTGTTGTGTTTATTTCAATAAGAATAAATGTTTAAGAGTGAATGAGATGTCTTTGTCCATGTTTAGGAATGCTTAGTTAAAAATATGAGAGTTAGAGAATTTTTGTCTTTCATTTAAGTCATCTATTGCTTATTCCTTTTATTGTCCCATTCTATTTTGTTTACTCATGTTTTTTAATTATTTTTTTTTAATTATTGTATTCCTATCGGTTTAAAAAGAGAGGAATTCTCTCTTTAAATTTTATGTTAATTTTGTTATTTTCAAAACCTTGAAAAAGTTTTAAGAGATTAAAACGAAATATTGGAATATGTCTACGGCGTAGGAGTTTCAGGAGTTTATTTATGTGTTTAATCTGATTTGAAGAAGACGTAGAATTTTGATTACGTATTTTTAAAGATATTTCTGTATTTATTGTTAGCAGAGCATTGTTTTGGAACCTTCCAAAATGATATTTTAAATACAAAATATAAGGTTGATGATTTAATTAAAATCATTAAAAAAAATAATTAACTAATGATTTCCTTGCTTGTTTTGATATAACTAATAAATTACTAAAAGTATTTGCAATGCATTGTATTTATTTTCTCTTAAAACAGAAAAGCTATGAATTTAAACATAAAAAAAATCTAAAAAAATGTGGCAGTAGTAAATGTAGCAATGAGAATCAGAGATTAGTTGAAAAAAAAGTTACGACTTCTGTTTAACGTGTGTTCAGAATTTTAAATTGAATAAATATATTATACACTTATGTGCTGCAAAAAACTATATTATATTTACAATAAAGTGAACAAAACAAGTAGCCCTTTCATTTTATTGTAAATTTAATATAGCTTTTATGCAACATATACTGTATGGGTAATGGAAAAAGAATATATTTTGTTCCTAAATTTCTTAAAATAAAACTTCAGTGAATAAGTTTCTTTTTTAAAATTCTTCATCTGATTGACAAAGAAAATTATGATGTAAATTTACTAATCCTTGTTTTTACTACACATGCAAGTTGTGCTGTTTGCTTTATATGTAATTTTATTTTAATGTAATGTTATATTTTATTTCTCAGTTTATCAGATATTTTTAGTTCTTGGAGCCTTAAACTTTTAATACATAAACTATAAGCCGTAAACTTTTAATATAGCATGTTATATCACCCTTTTCTATATTTAATGATGTTAGGATATTAAATTATTATTATAAAAATAATTTAATTAGTTTTAGTGAATGTATGAGAAATTAAATTTCAAATTGTTTGAAAAGAAATTTTAATTTTTTTTTCTCTCCTTCTGGTCTGAGTGAGTGAACTAAAATTTGAATATTCAAATTAAGTTTTGACGTAACGAGGAAAGACGTCATAAAGGAGGGAAAGTCAACTTCTGGATGAGTAGTGTTGCAGTTGTGTACTATATTAACCTTGAGTTGTGTAAGAGTGGAAGACTCTTGTGTCTTAGTCTTGTGTAAGACTAGAGCCTGGAGTCTTGGGTCTCGTCAACTAATAAGAGCGCATTATGCAGACAGCGTAGTTAGTAGAAAGCGCAGTCAGAATTAGGCTCAACGTATTCTCAAGTGAGTAATGAGAAGTTATAGAATAGATAATGTGAAGTTAGCTGTAAGCAGATTAGTTGGGCTAAGCAATAGAGTATATCTATTCTTTAAATCATTTCACTTAAATTGAATTGAACTCTGTTGAAATAAAAAGTCAAAGCTACGAATCAGGCGAAGTCAGCTGATCGTTTAGTGCGAAGTTGAGAAGACGATTCATATTGATTGGGCGAAATCAATAGAAGATAATTTGGGTTTATTCCAGCAACAATTTATTCCATCCTATGATACTCTAAATAAGTGCAACTTAGGAAGAATTTGGATTATAGTTGTGACTAGTCAAAACGAAGACGAAGATAGTCGAAGTTCGAAATGCCAAACGCGCATAGGACAGAGTCATTAAAAGATAAGGAATGTTCGAAGTATTCTCGATTGTGAAGCATTGATAGAATTATTGAGAATCCTAAAGATTTGCAAATAGACTGATTCAATTAACGGAAGCAAGAATTTTCCATTTAGAAGATAATTCGTGTAAGACGAAAACCTGAAATAACTGAAGAAGTTAAATGTGATTCCAGTTAAGTAACTAAATTACAACTAGTGATTATACCTTTAAGAACTCTTTAAATGCATTACTATTTGTGTGTAAGAACTACATTCATTCTAAGGAGAAAGAATACTAATTATTATTTCCAAATGGGATTAAGAAGAGTTCATTTGATATATACATATCAAGCGCCGTTAGTGCAACAGCAGACGAACTTTTCGCAACACTTTATGGGAAGCAGAAATCAAGTGAGCAAACTGTGAGCGCCATATTTATACTTCATTATAAAGAAGAGGTTCAGTGTCACAAAGCTCAAATGTGCGTTGGAAACTGGATAGACGATATCAAGACGATTGGATATCAACGCAGTAATTTCGCGAAGGTGAAAAGCCGAATATTATCAACAAACTGTAAGTAATTAATTATTTTATCATTCCATTTTGGTGGGTGCAACACTATTGCATTGAAGAAAGAGAATTAATTACAGTGCCACAGTTACCGACGAAGTGCATCGGAAACGAACATTTATAATAGTAAACGCTATTATAAAAGATTAATAATTTCACACAAGGGAAAAGTAATAGTGAAAAGCCAAATTAACTATTGTTGGTTATCTTCATATAGATTACGAAGATAGATCCATTTCATACAAGGGTGAATAAAACTATTAAGAGTAATTAGTGTAATTTCACACAAGATGAGTGAATTGCCTAAATTGTATTATTTAGATATCATACAAGTGAAAAGCCTTAGTATTTTTCATACAGGTGATTTTAGAAGAGTCATTATTACATGATAGTGAACTATCGTGTTACTGAGACGAATTCTCGCGTGTGTGTGAATATAGTAAATAATAGTGCTTCGAAATATATTTATTACAGTGATAATAATTATTGTGAAGCGTGTTAAATATAGTATTATTAGTGTGTTAACGACCTTATTTTATTTCTATTATACGGAAATTTATGTAAGTAAATTATGTAATGCTTATCAAGTAGATATACATCTCAGGATAATTGTTGATTTAGTTCAGGACAGTGAAATCCAGAACTGTAGCCGATTACGGAAAGCATCAACCATTGTAAATAAGTCATTGTATATTTCATTCAAATAAGTTTTAATAACATCCCAATTAAATCATTTCATGATTTTATCTTCGCATTTCCTAATTTTCTTGTTGCATCTCTGTGTTATAATATGCGTTCTGCAAATACCCGCAGCAAATGATATATATTCTTTATTCAGCATTAATTTGTAAGTATAATTTTATAATCCACTACATTTGTATCTTCTATAAAATACTTTTCTTTTCAATTATCTCTGTTCACCTTATAATTAGCATATGTTTCATTTCCTAATAACATAATGCAAAACATCGCCATAACTTGTCGATTCATGTGTTCTTGAAAATTCGTAAAACTCGTAAAATTCGTAAAATTATTTATCAAAATTCACCACCTGTTTCTTTGAATTTTTTTCTATATTTTTATATTTATAGCCCTCGTAATTTCTATTCTCTATACAATTTATTATAGTTTCTCTTTTCATTTAGATACAATAATATTTTACTTTGAATATTCCGCCTCTTATTTTTTTTTAACTTTACTTTTTTCTTCTTTTCTTCACATTCTTCATCAAACCAATCTAATACTACATAATGTAATAATAATCAAATCTATTTAACTTAAGCCTACTTTTAACTTCTTTTTTTTTTCAATTTCTAAATTTTCATTTTACCGAATATTATACAGTCAGACCTCGATGTAAGGTCACCCCCGCATATAAGGTCACTTTTCTAAAGTCCCGGCTCATTGAATAGCGATATGAAATATCGGATATATGGTCAGATCTTAAATAACGTAATCGCATATAAGGTCACTTTTGTCTGTGATTTCAGTGCAACACTGATTCAATTCCAGGAATTTTTCCGTTGTCAGGATTCTTTTATCGGCGTCATTTCTCCTTCTGACGGAGGGGACAGCTTTCCCACGCCTGGAAGAGTGGGAAGGATATTTCTCCCTTTCCATCCCGTCACATGTCCATCGTTTGTTCACCAGGAAGTCGAAGGAAAGGATCTCATCCCAACCGTTTCTGTGCTTGTGTTATGATGTCGACAAAAAGAAAAACGTTGTCTCTATCAGACAAAATGAAAATCTTCGAAGACTTAAATTTTAAAACAGTGCGGTGAAGCCGGTGATGTGGTTGAGAGCGTTTTAAGTGATCGGAAGAAATCCGTGTTAGATGACATTTTGAAGTGGTATTTCATTGCGATATATTCAATTTTGATGAATGTGGACTTTTTTTCCCGGTCTTTCCCGACAAAACTCTTACTTTCAAGAAAGAAAAATTTATAGTGGGGAAAAAAAGTAAAGAAAGATTGACCATTTTTTTAGGAGCTAATATGGATGGCTCTGAAAAACTGAGATTGCTAGTTATAGGAAAATTTCAAAAGACACGTTGCTTTAAAAATGTCAAGTCTTTACCTTTAGATTATGATGAAAACAAAAAAGCATGGATGAAATTTTGAGAAAACTATACGGCGTTTCGACTTTTTGAAAAATAACAGAAAAGTTGTTTTCATCGCAGACAATTGCCCTGCTCATATCAACATACCTCAGTTGAAATCAATTGAGCTCGTTTTCTTACCCCCAAATGTTACGAGTGTTTTGCAACCTTTGGATCAGGGATTCATTCAAAATCTGAAATTGAACTACAGAAAGCTCCTTCAGAAAGATTTGATTTCAGCAATTGATGAGAAAAAAATTTTCACGTGTCTGTGTTAGATGCAATTTTTTATATTCATAAAAGTTGGAGCTTGGTGTCAAACACATACGTTTCAAATTGCTGTCGACATGATTGTTTTCAATTTTCTTCAAATAGTGTGGATAAAATAACAAATGAAGATGAAGAAGACAATATTCCTTTAGCTGTGTTAATACAAGATCTCAGAAATCGCGGCTGTGCTGTAGAAGGGGAAAGTGAATACGTGAGAATTGATGATGAAATTGCTACCACTTATCAAGCTTCGATTTCCGAAATTGTTTCGCAAGTTTTAGACTCCAATGCAGCAGAAAGTGAGGATAACGACAGTGATATTGAAAGTGAAGCGGTGACACAAGCAGAAGCGCTCAGAGCATTAAATGTCGTAAAAGACTTTTTTACGAGCCATGAGGGAGCTGAAGAACATTTTCAGAAATTACAAAACTTAGATGACACTGTACAAAAGATGAAACCAAAATCGCGACAGTCCTGTATTATGGATTATTTTAAGTAAGGTTAGTTGTACATCAGTACTTTGCTTGAGCATACTAGTTTTATTTCTAAAAACATTATTCCGATTTAAAAATTTTAAAAATAATTTCTTTCTGGTTCCTAATTTTAATTCGTTCAACTAAATTAAAAAATTTTAACGTAATAAACTGATATTTTTGTACGTATTAAATTTTACAAAGAATTATACTGTATTTATATAATGCTTATTTATTGACAAATGCGTATGAATCGGTTATAAGGTCATCCCACTTATAAGGTCACTTTCGCGAGGTTCCAAGGGGTGACCTTATTTCGAGGTCTGACTGTATTTCTTATCTTTTTCATTCTTCTTTTAAATCTCGTCCCTTATTGTTTTTTTGTAAAATGTTTTCTTATTAAGCAATAATGAATAATAAGTCAAGTGAATAAAATTTTGAACTAAAGCATAATTTTAAGGACGAACCATAAAATGAAAAAAAATAATGAAAAAAGGAAGTACGTTAATGTAAAGACAACTAAAAGACAACTGGTGGTCCGTTGAAAATTCTTGATGGTCCGTAGAAAAATTTGGACATTATTTCAATTTTAACTCTTTTACAGCCTTTTGTACAATATTTTAGACTTTTTTTAAAAATTTACCTTTAATGGGCGCATCTTATATTAATAAAATAAAAGTTTTCTAGTTATTATTATATATATGTATTTACCTTTTTTTAAAAAATTCATATTAGTGGACCGCCAAATTTAAAATTATACAGTTAGTGGTCCATGAAGTTTTAAAGGTTGGCGACATCTGTTCTAGATGAGATGTGAATTTCGTCCCCCTTCTTGAATATCCTAGCCCCATCCTGACATAGTTGCCCATGGTCCATAGTTGGCCAAAAACGATGAAAGAAAGGAATAAAAAAGGAAGTACGTTAACGTAAAGAAAAATAAATAAAAAGTTAGAAAAAAGATTAACATGAATATATATACGGAATCGAACTAACAACTTTTATTATATGAGTCCGAGACCTTAAGCATCAAGCAATCCCAGAGATCTGAAATGAGATGGTTGCATTTCCAACATTTAAGCTAATATCGGAAATTCTAATGAAAATAATGGCAAATTTTCCCAAAATAATGGCAAAAAAATCCGTTTGTCGATCCGACCTTTCGTTCGGGAGTTGTTGGGGTGAACAAACACGGAAGGACGGACGAACAGGACAAATGCAATAGCTACTGATTTTGGTCGCTATCACCAGAGCTTGCAAATGGGTCCCTAAAAATTGAGGCAGTTGTAGTAGCTTCAGTCAATAAAATATCACACATTCGCTTTTCGTGATTGTTTACTATTTGACTTTTCTACCTATGGATATAATTACAGCTCGATAAGAACATCTCATTAAATTGGGGTTTATTTAAAAACTTACTCTTTTTATTCTAAAGTAAAAATCCGAATTTTTTTTTAAAATGATATTCGTAAAATTCTACAACTTGACTAAATGCTTAATGAATTTATAATATATTGCATGTGTTAGTGATGAGCTATATTTCACGGACTGCTCTTTTTTTCACTGATATCAGAAAATCCCAGTTACTAACAGTTACAACGGAACTGTGACTGTGATTTCCTGAAACAGTGAACACAACTAGTGGCAGTATGATGAAACGAATATATTTGAGAAAACATGATATCGATAGAAGAGAAGCGAACTTATTTCCATTAATATTTATATTTTAAAGACAACAACGAATAATTTGTGTGAAAAAACTAAACAAAAAGCAAATATAGTTCATCTGTTGTAAGAAATACATTGAATCATTTTGGTATGGAAAACAATGCCAATTGAGTTAACTTTGACTGCGTTTGAAAGTGTGATTTCAGGACTACACGCTCTCTCGCCGTCGATATCAGTACAGTGGCACTGCAATGTCAGTAATACCCAAGACGAACTGTGGTCAAAGAAAAAAACAGATTGAAGAATGCTGGGGATAAATCGAAATATTGAAATATAAATTTTTTGTAAAAAATAAATAAAAGGTAACTGATATTTTGAAAGTTAATTACTAAATTTAGCTGTTATTTTAATATTTTACAATAATTATTTCTAAATATTCAATTTTGTGTGTTATTATTTAAGATTATTTAATAAATAAGTTTTCTAATCTTATTTACATTGGATAATATTTTGTATTTACAAAATAAAAATATATCTACCTACCTTTATTTAATATTATTATTATTATTATTATTATTATTATTATTATTATGTTGATATGTTTCAAACCTTGGGTTTCCCCAGCAAAAACAATATGGCGGGTCAAGGACCAAAGCACATACTGCCAAGTGTAAAGATGTGTGCAAGAATGATTTGGGATGTGTGCTTGTGTCCATAAATTTCTTAACTATGCATGTAGTGTTGAGTACCACAGCCTTCTGTAGTTGTGCATAAGTGATTTTGTGAAGTCCTAGTGTGCTGAGACTGTGGTGCAATATATGAGGCACCAGACCAGTGGCAGACAGAACGATGGATACAACACGTACCCGATCCTGTCTCCACTGTTTCTGGAGCTCGTGTGCTAGATCAGTGTATTTACTGATCTTGTCTGCGTGAGTTTTCTGCATGTTCTTGCTGATAGGCACTGCAATATCAATTATTATTATTATTATTAATATTATTATTATTATTATTATTATTATTACCTTTATTTATATATATAATATTACTATTATTATTTAGGAGAACTAATTGCAAATTTGTTAAAAAAAAAGACTCAAGAAAAAACATTATCATTAAAAAAAATCAATGGTAAACATATAACATTTAATTGTTGATGTTACTCACTTATTGCTAATATGATTAACGAAATCATACTATAAAGTCCATAAAAACATTTTTGAATGATTCTTTACTCTATATTTTATTCTCTACAAAAAATAAATTTAAGTTATAACGACAACTAGGTAATTTATATATAATAATTTTATTTTATTTTTTCATTGCAACAAGTTTCTCAAAAATTTTTTTTTCAAAGCCAATGTTCTGATCACAACAGGGTTAGAAACACTATGTTACTGCACTGACTGTTTCAGTTTTATGATAGCTGTTATCACTTGAAAACTGAAACACAGCCTAGTTTATCATTTGTTTTGTATTATATAAAATTTAATCTTTCATATATTAGTCATAGAGAACTAAAGAAGTGAAAAATTCTTTAGAATTAAACATTAATAAATGAACGGTTGAGCGTCACTTTGCATGGCCTTTATGTTGATATTTCACTACCAGAATGATCTGTTTCGCATTTTAAAATTTCATATTGAATCTTAGAGCAAATATTGTTAACTTCAAAATACAAGAAAAACATCAAGTAGTTCATAGGTATTTATTTATTTTATGGTTTTGTTCTAACATCTCATTTTCATCGAAAACTGGAATTTTTTTTAAAGAAATGTTACCATAAAAGTTCTTCAAGATGTCAATTGGACGCTATTAATCGAACTAAAATGAGACACAAAAGAGGCAAAAAACGGAAAACGAAACGAATAGAGATGTTTAGAAAGTAACTGACAAAACATTAAACATTGTAATATTGATGAACTCTTCAGGAATTCTATTTAAGGACATTATTCGTTCCATTTTACTTTGATTTGTTTTATTTTCTCTGTATTTAACTCGACATCTACTTCCTTTCTTTAATAATTTTTCTGATTCAATCTGTTCTTATGTATCCTTTCACATGTCTGAGAATTTTATTTCTGATGCTTGTGTTTGGTTAATTCTTTTTTCCTTGCACAGCACTATGATCAATGTTGATACTGCCATTACCTGATAAAACTTTCATCACAATGTCTTTAGTTTGTTTGCTTGTTTTTTTCCTTTCTAAAAACATGTGCCACATATTCTTTGGAAGTTGTTGATTTTGTTCACTGTCTTTGTCTTTTTTGGAAGTAACGTTGTATTGGGAATGTGAAACCTGTTCTGTGATTTTCAATGACAAATTAAAAAATTATTTTAGGTTCTTATTGGTTAACTTTCAAGAATATTTTTGTTTTTTTTATTGATATTTTTAAATTATACGTGGAACTGAATATGGCTTATAGACAGTTCTTTGAAGTCTTTATCTTTACTAACATATAATCATCCAATCGTCTGTAAATAGAGTTATATTTAAATAACATTGAGCTCTCATTTTTATACTTGTTTATACTTTTTCTTTGCATTTATGATTGATTATTACACTCTTGTCTTATTCTTTTATGTTAATTCTTTTTTTTTTTTGGTCTCAATAATAATTTTGGACTTTCCTAAATGCTTTGTATGCTTATAATAGATGTGTAAACTACTTTTTTCCTTTGTCTATCACAGTTTTTAATTGATATTATCAAATACTTTGGCATTACCGATTTATGCTAATAGAGTTGTACCAATTTCTTTTTAATAATTCTCTAAATACTTTTTCAAACATATAAAAAACCTACTTTTAAAAATGTTTCTGTTTGATCTTTAAACAGTAGATGGATGATTCACATGAGTTTTTGGAACAACAGTAAAACATATCAAATCCGACCTAATATGGCTCACAGTAGGCCGGATTAAAGAAAAGCCGGACTACCGAGTGTGTTCTTAAAAAAAATTCAATAGCTCAATTTTTGTGAAGACATAATGCCAGGTGTAATTAATTTAACCCCACTTTCATAATTTTGCAGTCAAATGTTTATAAAAACAATACAAATAAGAATTGTATTTTATAATTACAGTGGTCTTATTTATTGTAAACAGTATAATTACGCAAATGCGTTTACTACATTTTAACAAAATACATAAAAAAGTCTAGTTTATAATGTATGTTTTAATGTTTCAAATTTACAGGAAAAATTACAATTTAATGGAACCAACCAAAATAATTAAAATGTAAACCAATAAATGGCGTTATTCTGCTCACATTATGTATAAAAAAATTAAGTTACTACTGCTTGTTTCATTCGCTGCGAACGTTTCTACTGTATAATGCAATGTCTCTTCTCCTCCTAAAAAGCATAACTAACTGCCAAGTTGACTCAAAATATGGAAACGAATTTAACTATTAAAAAACAAAAATTACTCAGGACCAGGACGGATTACGATAGGAACCGGTTTACCGAAGGCCGGGTTTGAGAGGTTTTAGAGTACAAGCATTTGCTCTGAAATTCTTTTCCACATTTCTTAAAAAAAAAATAAAGATTTTTTTTACTAGATTTTTTTTCTATGTTTCGAATCTTTTTTGTCGGTCACATTTGACCTATGATTTCTAAGTTGATTTTTTTCTTTTAATTTTTCAGGAAAAGTGGAGAAAAAAAACCCATACCATTTTATTACTATTAGAACTTTGGTAAAATGGAGGCGGGAGCGTTGGCCCCTATTACCTTTTACGTTGCTTCGGCCTATGAAAGCCTTGATGAAGGCCGTTTGTCAATCCGATCTTTCGTTTCGGAGTTTTTAGGAGGGTACATTGAAAACAATCCCAAATATCTCGAACTTGGTGGGTGCTAGGTGCTGGTACCTCAAAATACCCCGTTCCTACGGTGTTTTGGCCTCTGAATATCAAGGTGAAGTCCATTTGTTGATCCTACCTTTTCGTTCGGAAGTTTTTGGGTTTGGACAGGTGCACAAGAAAAACCGTGATAGCGATTTTGGTCGAATCAGAATACCTGTCAAATCGGTCGTTAAAAATATGATATGTAGTTGGGATTGATAAAATCTCGAAATTAAAATCCTGTATGGAGAATATATTGTTTGAAAAAATACAACTGAACTAAAAGATGTCCGATTTCCATTAATTAGTTCTAAATTATTTTCTTTAAGCAACTCAGTTAATTTTAAATCCTCGTTATTTTTAACTTTATGTTAAGGTTTACTAATAATCTAACCTCTTCCAAATCATTATAATATACACAGGCGTTCAAAACCCTAAGGACGACCACTAGTTCTAATGGTTACAAGCAAAAAATCAGACGAAACAGCTTGTGGCAGTTTGCAAACCTGTGGACGAGCAGTAGAATTATGGCGTACATGCAAATCTGTGAATCATGCGCACAGAAATCACGTGGTATCACTTGAAATGGTTAAAAGGAAAATTGGCATGGTAGGTGAATTGTGCTTGAAAAGATCGTTTGATGTGAAGGAAAGAAGTGACGAAGGTGAAATTTTAGATATTTCACAAAGACATCATCTAGATGATTTCACTCGGGGAAGTATTATAGGAAAGTTTGAAGGACGCAGAGTAATTGATGTTGTCATGATGTTTGGAATCGCCCATAGTGTTATACTCTGCCTCTGCGCAACATTTTAAAACAATTGAAATTTGTTCTTGACAAATGCGAGGAAATCACCCTCAACGACGACGGAGGAAGGCAGATTTTTAGCTGTTACAGCAAGTCCTAATCGCCACACCACATCTGGTCAGCTTAAGAATCGCCACCATTCCACCACAGGAACGCAGATATCCAGACAAATTGTCAAGATTTATATGCCTGAAGGCTTTAGTCTGCGTGGCTCTATCACCATAGCCCAAGTTCGCAAAGGTTTCGACTCCATTGAAATTGGACAAATCAGCAATGGGCCACTGTACTCTTCCCAGATGAGAGTCGTTTCAGTTTTTTTTTCAGATCGTCAACATCAGCTGATATGGCGTCAAAATGGTACTGCGTACTATCGCGACAATGTCAGGAAAGCAATAGATTTGGCAGTGCCTATCCTGAGGTGGGAAGGCATCATAATTGCTGGATGATCTGAGCTGCAGCTACTGAAAAAAAAATTATGACTGAAGAACTATATTGTAATGAAGTTTTTCTACTTCGTCTTCGATTTTTCCGTTGTGATGTAGGCGAAGATTTTTTTATTCAGGATGACAACGCACTCAATCATCGTACAAAAGCAGTTCAGTCACTTACGGAGACTGAGGCAATTCATCACCTCGACTGATCATCACACGCCCCAGACATGAACCCCATCGAAAATGTCTTGGATGCAAGGGAGAGACGCATTGCTGAATACCCTCCACAAACCAAGCAGAATCCCATTCGTGCTCTGAAGGAGGAGTGGACCAATTTGCCTCAGGAACTAGTGGATAACTTAAATATTCCTTAAACCTCTCTAATCCTCTTCCTCATATACATAATTAATAAGCCCACATTCACCTTCTCATCTCGAAAGAAATAAATACGAAATCTGAAAAGACAAGATGAATTTTCGAAATTTATTCGCTAATTCCTTTTACAAGCCTAAT
Source organism: Thereuonema tuberculata (assembly GCA_023159025.1). NCBI lineage: Eukaryota > Metazoa > Arthropoda > Chilopoda > Scutigeromorpha > Scutigeridae > Thereuonema > Thereuonema tuberculata. The sequence continues at coordinate 5,897 of JAFIDM010034150.1, read as the reverse complement.
TACTTAAAACTGTGAAAAACAAAGGATAAGCACGAATACAGAAACAAAGTAAAGAAACAGATATATGACATAGTAATAATAATGATTGAAATAATCAATACAAAGCCAATTCATCAAAAGAAAACATAATTGTTTGAACAATCAAAAATTTGATAAATTTTCAATTAATCATGTAAATCTATTATCTAATATTACATACATAACTACTTAAAATTGTGGATAACAAAGGATAAGCATGAATATAAACACAAAGTAAAGGAACAGATGTATCACATAGTAATAATAATAATGAAAATAAATCAACACAAAGCCAGTTCATCAAATAAAGCATAATTGTCTGAACAATCAAAATTTGATAAATTCGCAATTAACGAAATAAATCTACTATCTAATTTTGTTCCATCACTACGGCTAATATTTCTCCCTCTAGTGTATCGAATGATAATACTTCAACAATTTTTCGAATTTTGGATTCCTTTTCTCTGTGCAGAACATCCAGTACTGAGGTAATCCGGCGGCCAAAGTTTATCGAATGTTCTACTACTTCTGAAATGTCAGTTCTTTTGTTTCTTACGTAACCCGCGCGTTCTCAAACACGTTCATGGATTGTCCTTTTTGTCTCTCCAATATAAAAATTGGAGCAAGAACCACGATTTATTCTATACACTAAACTCATTTGATTTTTCTTAACAATCTGATTAAATTTTTCACATACTATATTCTTCAATTTGTTGTTATAAGAAAAACCCAATTCAATACCCTATTTTTAAAAATTCTTTTCAACTCCATACTGTTACTATTTGAGTATTGTATCATGATCTTATTGGACATATGTTCATTGATCTCTTTTATATTAAACTTATTGTAATTCCTTATTGAACTGTCTATAAAGGAATCACTGTAGCCGTTCTTTCTCAAAACATTTCTCATATCAATTATGCTATTATCAAAGTCTTCCTGGGAATTCGTCAACACATCACTTCTCCTAATGTAATTTTCAATAATATTCCTTTTAATTTGTTTACTATTATCCGAACTGAAATTTAATATATAATCACTGCAGAAATTCTTCTTATAATGTTTCAACCAAAGACTATTACTAACTTTAGTTAACGTTATGTCTAAAAAATTTAGACATTTCCTTCTTAAAATTTAAGTCTTTATTCTGATTTAACAATTTGTAAAAACTATCGAACTGTCTAGCTGTGCCATACCAAATTCTGAGAATGTCATCTGCGTATCTATTGTATTCAAAATCAAATGTGGGATTCTTTAACAGTTTTTGTTCCAAACAATTCATAAAGATGTTGCATAGAGTCACCGGTATAGAGGAACCCATCTTCAACATTTAACTTGTCTAAAAAATTTGCCTTTATGAACAAAATATATCAGTATATAATAAATATATGATAATATTCATAAATTCATTATTGTTTAATTTGTAAAATGCTAGTATGTTGTTGTTTACAAAAGCCATTTTCTCTAAAATTAACAATGTTTTATCCACAGGGACGTTTGTATACATACTCTCGACATCTAAGGAAAACAAATGAAACTTTCTCTTGTTGTTGTATAAATGTCACAGTTTATTGACTAATTCATTAGAATTCCTAATAATTATATGTTCTAGACAAGGAAATTAACGTGCGTTAGTACATTTTTACAGTAAAATAAACGAAAGAACGCACATAACTAAACAAAACAAACCACAAATATCAAAAATAGCTCAGTGAATTTGTGTTTTGTTTTGTTTAGTTATGTGCGTTCTTTGGTTTATTTTACTGTAAAAAAATTATATCTTCTCTAGGAAGTTTAAATCTGGAAACAATCTTATTCATGAATTTGGCAAGACCGTGTAAGGGGCTGCCATAAGCGTTAATCACTGTCCTCATTGGATAGTTATCTTTGTGTACTTTAATACGTCCCTCCAGTTTACGTGTTCTACGAGATTCTTTCAATATGTCTATTTTCTGATAATAATCTATCGAACCTTTATCCAATAGACATTTAGATACTTCTTCAACTTCATTATAAAGATTATCTGTAGGATCTACATTTAACTGAGTATAACAGTTATCATTAAACATTGGAGAGACAAAAAGGACAATCCATGAACTTGTTCGAGAACCCCCGTGTTACGTAAGAAACAAAAGAACTGACATTTCAGAAGTAGCAGAACATTCGATAAAGTTTGGCCACCGGATTAGCTCAGTAGTGGATGCTCTGTACACAAAAAGGAATCCAAAGTTCGAAAAATTATTGAAAGTATTATCATTCGATACACTAGAGGGGGAAATATTAACCTTAGTGATGGAGCAAAATTAGATAGTAGATTTATTTCGTTAATTGAGAATTTATCAAATTTTGATTGTTTAGGCAATTATGCTTCTTTTGATGAATTGGGTTTGTATTGATTTGTTTTCATTATTATTATTCCTACGTGATATATCTGTTCTTGTACTTTGTTTTTATATTCATGCTTATCCTTTGTTATTCACAGTTTTATGTAATTAAGCTTGTAATGTTAGGTAATAGATTTATATGATTAATTGAAAATTTATCAAATTTTGGATGGTTCAAACAATTATGCTTCTTTTGTTGAATTGGCTTTGTATTGATTATTTCAATCATTATTATTACTATGTCATATATCTGTACCTTCACTTTGTTTTTGTATTCGTGCTTATCCTTTGTTTTCCACAGTTTTAAGTAATTAGGCTTGTTAAGGATTTAGCGAGAACATTTCGAAAATTCATCTTGTCTTTATAGATTTCGTATTAATTTCTTTCGAGATGAGGAGGTGAGTGTGGGCTTATTAATTATGTATGCGAGATAGAGGATTAGAGAGGTTTATGGGATATTTAAGTTATCCACTAGTTCCTGAGGCAAATTGGCCCACTCCTCCTTCAGAGCACGAATGAGATTCTGCTTGGTTTCTGGAGGGTATTCAGCAATGTGTCCCTCCCTTGGATCAAAGACGTTTTCGAAGGGGTTCAGGTCTGGGCGTATGATGATCAGTCGAGGTGATGAATTGCCTCAGTCTCCGTAAGTGACTGAACTGCTTTTGTACGATGATTGAGTGCGTCGTCATCCGTGAATAAAAAAATCTTCTCCTACATCACCATGGAAAAATCGAAGACGAAGTGAAAAAACTTCATTACAATATAGTTCTTCAGTCATAATTTTTTTTCAGTACCTGCAGCTCCGATCATCCAGCAATTATGATGCCTTCCCACACCAGGATATGCACTGCCATATCTATCGCTTTCCTGACTTAGTCGCGATGGTAAGCTTTTCTGTTTTATTAATGAAAAACTGTGGTATTCAAAGGAAAAAAGTAGTTTACACATCTATTATAAGCATGCAAAGCTTTTAGGAAAGTCTCAAATTATTATTCATAAACGTGTGCATTTGTATGATGAATGAAATGAGACGCCGACACACAAATTTTGATAAAAATATATTAACACAGTAAAAAAAAAAGGTACCTAGGACCGGTTTCGCTATTATCACATAGCTTTCTCAACTGACTAAAATTGACAATTACATTTCTTAAATACAACAAGACCTGAATGGTGATTAACATAACAGGAACTTGGACCAATGGGGGTGAAGGTGCGGAGGACCAATGAAATCAAAGCTTCGGTGTTTGCGCCGTAATAACTTCTGAACAGGACCGGATGTGAACGTCAACGGATATAGAGGCCATATCTGCCAAATATATAACTTCAATATACAGGGTGATTCTAAACTCATTCGACAACCTTTCACAGATGGTAGGGCACATTAAAACAAACATTTTTTGTAAAACAATATATGTCCGCAACTGTCATGTTTATGCAATTGAGGGCGCTGACGATAAGCCCTATATTACCAAAGTAATTTAAGTATTTATATATATATATATATATATATATATATATAAAATAATACAGTGTCTTTCGGAATAGACAAAACGAAGAGATACGGGTTCCAAAGGTCTTTTTCAGTCGATAATTATCTGACATTCTGTTGTATGGGCCATAGTTTTAGAGTTAGGAAACCCAATTCCTAATGAGCAATCCTAGACAAGGAAAGCTCATTCGAAAGTGTAACTAATCAAGATAAAAATTTATTACAAAAAACAATCCCGAATACAAATGTCATTCTGAAAATAAGAATGATAATTAAAGAAAATGCCTTATTTACTTATATGTCCTAATGTGAACTCAGGTTTCTTTCATTAGGGACCATTCCCAAAGCATTCATTTCCTAAGCCCAAAACTTCGGCCCGTACAACAAAATGTCATAGAACATTGTCGACTCAAAATGACCTTTGGAACCCGTATCTCTTCGCTTTGTCTTCCATTTCCGAAACACCCTGTCTATAAAAATCATTAATTCATTTAGGAAATGAAACAATAGATACATAAAAATGTTCTACTGTGTGTATGATTCATGAGTAATACACAAATTAATGCTAAATAAAGAATGTATATCATTAAATATAGAATAGGGTGATTTTACAATGATATTAAAATATTAAAAATAAAGTTTAAGGCTTCAAGAACTAAAAATATCTGATAAACTGAGAAATAAAATACAACATTACATTCATTACATTAAAATAGGAAATTTATGGAAATTTATTCTCTTAAAATTACAAAAATTTTTGGAATATTTACAATAATATCAATATTCTCTCTTCCCCCTTTTTCTTATTATATAAATCTACCCATAAGACATACTGTGAAATACTAAACATAAAAAAAAGATATACAAAATATTCTAATTAATTAAACCCCTGTGCGGGCTACAGCCTTGACAAGGAGGGGGGTGAGGACGCCCCTTTTTTTTATTTTAACATAATCGCTATTTATACCTCTGTATTTTTTAAAATATCAGACCACTTCTCCATTACTTTATTAATAAACATACATAAATTTACATTCCATTTCCCTTCATATAACAGTTTTACCATTTTTTCTTTTTCTGTAAGTTCCTTTTTGACTTTTACCCATTAATCTCTTTCTATTTTAAAACTTTCACAATATAAAATAATATGTTGCAAATTTAAGTCTCCTATATTACAAAATTTACATTACATTACATTAAAACAAAATTACATCTAAAGCAAACAACACGGCTTGCATGCGTAGTAAAAACAAGGATTAGTAAATTTACAACAACATTTTCTTTGTCAATCAGATGAAGAATTTTAAAGGTTTAAAGTTCACTGAAGTTTTACTTTAAGAAATTTATGAACAAAATATATTCTTTTTTCCATTACCCATACAGTATATGTTGCATAAAAACTATCTTAAATTTACAATCAAATTAACGAGCTACATGTTTTGTTCACTTTATTGTAAATATAAGATAGTTTTCATGCAGCATATAAGTATATAATATATTTATTCAACTTAAAATTCTGAAAACACGTTGAACTGAAGCCGTAACTTTTTTTTCAATTAATCTCTCATTCTCATTGCTACACTCCTTCTGCCCCATTTTTTAGATTTCTTTTTATATTTAAAATCAGAGCTTTTCTGTTTTAGGAAAAAATAAATACAATGCATTACAAATACTTTTAGTAATTTATTAGTTATATCATAACAAGCAAGGAAATCATTAGTTGAGCTATTGAGTTATTTTAAACACACTCTCATTAGTCCGGCTTTTCTGTAATCCGGCCTACTGGGTGCCATATTAGGTTGGATTTGATATGTTTTACTGTTGTTCCAAAAACTGATGTGAATCATTAATATACTGTCTAAAGATGAAAAAGAACCATTTTTAAAAGTAGCTTATAATTAAAGCACAGGGTGCTTATAATTAAAGTTGCGATTACAAAACGCCCTAACTTTAAAACTACCGGTCAGATTGACTTGAAATTTTACCAGAACAATCGTGAGGTA
>JAFIDM010034149.1:54311-69733 GCA_023159025.1 Thereuonema tuberculata | reverse complement strand
GGCTATGCCATTATTCTGGGGAGTATATGCCGAAGATAACTGATGTTTAATTCCCTTGTCTTTCAAAAATTGGCTCAATTCTGCATTTACAAATTCCCTTCCTTGATCGGACATTATTTTCTTAACTTACTTATCCATTTGGTTTTCTATAAATAGAATAAATGATTTAGTTACTTTAGTTACATCTTCCTTTGATTTGAGTAAATATATGAATGCTGTCCTTGAAAAATCATCAATGAAGGTTAAGATATATTGAGCTTTATACTGATTTGAAATATTTATGGGACCACACACGTCTGTGTGTATTAATTGCATTATACGGAGGGTTGTTTACAATCTATGGTAACGATTTGGATTCGGGTCTATTTCCCAGAAATTCCCTTTCTCCACCAACGATCATGCTCTATTTGATGGCCATGAGATACTGCTATCGCTCTGCAGCGCAGTTTCCATTGCAGGAGACTACTGCGAAGAACGGGAAGACATACGTTGCCACTCCTGCTGACAATATTTCCAGATCCATCCAATGAACGAGGACGTCGTCTTCCCAAGGCTCGTTTTAATAGTCCAAATGCGCAAAAATCCATGGGCTATGCGTCTGGAGACTTCACTGGTATCTTGGTAAACGATACAGCCTGGATTCCGGTTTGCTGTTCCATTCGTGTCAGAAAATTCTGGGTCGATTTGGATTGTATGGCTGGACGCCTTGTCTTGATGGAGACGGACCTTGGAAACGTCGTTTCCGTAAAGAGCAGGTAGTTCCTGTGTATAAATTGGTGTCAGTACGTGGTCCTGATAGTATGCAGAATTCACCTTTACATTTTGAGCCACCCTCCGTATCTGTAGCTTGCCTTGATAGGAATAACCCGCAACGATCATGAATCCCTTCGAAAAAGTTTCACGACATTCTCTATACCAATTTGGAAACGATTTGGCTCCTACTGGGCGATAGAAAATCGCCCTTGGTTTATTGCAGTCGGACAGATAAACATATGCTTCGTTTAATGTGGCCACATACTTCCATTTATCCCCAGCGAGATGTCGTTCATACAGTTTTCTGGAATTTGTCTTACGTTCTGAAATGTGCTTTGGTAAGAGCTTGTGAACCTTGCTTTTATGTCTCTTTTGAAGTCCCAAATCTTTATGGATAATCTTGTTTACGGTACGAAGAGATGTTCCTGCCTTCGCACCAATGGTCCTTTGGGTCGCTGGATTGTTCCCCGTCACCATATTCTTGATTTTCTGAATGACAGTCTTTGTGCGACTTGTAGGTGTCCTTGGATTTGCTTTCTTTTCAGTCCCGGTAATCTGTCCTGTACGGGCCAAACCAACACCAGCCAACACATTATGAACTCCTTTCTTCGAAATGCTGAAACCTCTTTTTTTACATGCCGTAATTATTGCGGAATAACTAAATTTCGCGTCGGAAAGGGCTGTAACGTACCCTTCCCAAAACTGTGACACTTTCGGCGGCATTTCTCCGAACAAACTAACCCGCACCCCTCCACACTAATCTTTAAGTACTCACCTGTACGTTTGCATAAATTTGCATACCTACTGTGATTGGTTGCGTCGTCACGCGCCATGCAAATCGTTACCATAGATTGTAAACAACTCTCTGTATCAGAACTTCTAATATGATTTAATCTATGGTGTGGTTGATCTGTCATCTTACTGATCTTGCAGGAATTACAAATCGTCTCGACATCAACTTGAGTATTATCTAGTCCTCGAAGCAATTTCTCTTCCATCACAGATTTTAATTTTCTATAGGATATATGTCCTAGTCTTTCGTGCCAAAGTATTGCTCTATCTTGTGGAGTCTTGGCGAAAGTATGACATTCTTCCTTATGTACCTGTACATTTGCAAGATATAGGTTTCCATGAACTTCTCCTTTTACAACCCAGTTTCTTTTCTTATCGGAAACTGTATAGAATTTTCCTTCTATATGTTGTACGAAGTTCTTTTGATCCAATTGAGAAGCTGAAATTAAATTTACTCCAAGTTCAGGAACATGATATACATTATTTAATGTGAGCCAAGTGTATTTATACTTAGAAACCATACATTTTAATTTTACTATGCCCTTTCCTACGGCGAGTATTGGTTTAATAGAGGCACCATGTATTTCAACAGGATCTGCAAGGGTATTATACAGTGAAAAACTTTCTTCATCGCAACATATATGGTGAGTAGTTGCATTGTCCATAACCCATGCCTTATTATTTAAATTAGCTAACATGCATATTGCAGAAGTTGTTATAGTTACTCCTGAAAATGATTTATCTAGGGTTTTCACAAAGCTATGCTTATTATAATTCTTATTTCTGTTATTATCACTAGTTATATTTTTATCTTTACTTCTGCATCCACAATTTTTAGCTATATGTCCTATTTTGTTACAAATATTGCATTTTCCCCATTCACGATCAGGTGTTTTGCTTTTCTGAGCTTTAGTTTTATATGTATTTATATCTACTACGTCTGTTGTAGAATCATTTTTTTCTTTCTTCCGATCCACCTCATGCAATATTTTATCCACTAGAATTTCGAATGTGAATTGGGGAGTATCTTGTGTCAAAACTAATCCTTGAGCTGTGGAATCGTAATTTGATGGTAGCCCAGACAAAACCATCCACACAAGAAACAATAGTCCCAAATGCTTTTTCAGATTTCTTTTAATTTGCGTTTTTCTTGTTTATCATCTAGTTTTTCAATATCTTCAGTCGATAAGTTGGCTGCCCTCCAGAGACCTTCTCTCATTAATATATTTTTCATATTTACTTTCCATGATGAGTAGTTTCTACCATTGAATTTTATATCAATGTATTTATCAGAATTTCCTTCAGCCATCTTGATTGAATTTTAATATTGAGTTACAATAATTAAAACTCAGAATTCAAAATAATTCTTATACTAGTGTCTGTAATAGCAAACGTGTGTGGCGCAGTGGAAGGATCCACCGAAAACCCATAACCTTATGTGGGACTATAATCCTAAAATAGGAAATTACCCACGGTGATAATATATTTTTTTTTCATACACACTTAAACAAGACACTTGAATAAAATTTCAATAGAATTTATTGAAAATAATATGATAATGGATTATTAAATCTTGTACTATAACAAGTTAAGTTCAATGAAGATGAGTTTAAATAATTTCTTCTTGTTCTGTATTGCTCAGGTAAGTATTCCATATAACACTCGTTGCACAATTACTGCAATGCTTGTAGAATAATAATTTCTGAATATCTTCTTGATATTTGAATTTCTACTATTAAACAATAATAATAATATAATTAATAACCGATGCTGTCTATTTGACTAACACTGGTTTAACTTAATCGTAAAATTAATTTATCTGCTTCCTATTCCTTACTGAAGAATAATATACTTTCAACACTCAAAGTTCTCTTAGTAATAATTCTTGAAGCACTAATACTTTGGTTCTCACAATCCCGTGATTAATTCTTTTAAATTAAATGATTTAACATTAAAGTTCACTTATCTTTCAGAGTTATTTAATTCAAATGTCGATAATGGCTTATTATCTAACGTCGATAATGGCTTAATATCTAACGTCGATAATGGCTTAATATTTGTAGGAATTTGAAACCTACTGTGTGAATTACCCACTTTAATGTATATTTTTTTTTTCACCACGCAACCCACTAGTAAGAGTATCAATAGAATTTAGTTAATTCTAATTTGATAACGATGATGAATTATTTACTTTGCTTATTTACAAGTTTGATTTGAATGATTATGATATTTAATTCTATATGCGATAATAAAACTTCTCGTACAGTTCTGTCTTTCTCACTGGGTTAATTACTTCAATAGTTGAATAACTTTACTTTAAATATCCGCTTGATATTTATTATATAAATAATAATACTAATAATGTTTATAGTCAACTTGACACACACAGTTTATAACTTAAGTTTCTTCCGTTAATTAGCTTATTTTGCACTTAATAAGTTCACTTCGCAATAATTCTTTAATTACTAATCTGTTAATAATTCTCATTATCTTGTGATGAATCTTCACTAATTAAATAACTTAATTTCCAAGTTATTCTTTAATAATAGTTTATCTGAATTCTTCCCGATTAATGGGTTAAGTTCACTACACCGATAAAATGGCTTTTAAATATCTACACCGATATATGGCCTTTCAATAATCTACGCCGATAAATGGCTTTAAATAATCTACTCTGATAAATGGCTTTAAATATCTATGCCGATAAATGGCTTTAAATAATCTACTCCGATAAATGGCTTTAAATAATCTACGCCGATAAATGGCTTTAAATATCTACGCCGATAAATGGCTTTAATAATATTATTTGATAATGGCTTTTATCAAATCTCTATTTCATTTCCCGGCTCTTTCGGTAATTTTCCATTCACGATATCTTCGAATGTTCATTAGCATAAACTTTCAATATTCTCAATAATATTTAGTTTCTCCTTTTCTTCGCTTTGGGACCCTTCCGATAATAATTAAAATCTACTCACAGTTCAGAAGTTCTTGTAGTGCACTTTCGTATCCACATTACTTATCTCAACCTTGCGTTGACACAAACGCTGTAATTTTCCATTTGAATCTCGTGCCATCATTCCTTATCCGATTCGCTCTTCCCGTGAAGTCTTGCGGGGGTCTCCTCGTAGACATCGCGTCCGCAGATACAAGCTCATTCCTTTAAACATGAGAAATCTAATCAACTTAATTCTTAATCAAAGCGCACTGCCCAGAACGAGGCTGCGTTGCTCCTTAAATGGATTTTTCCTTCCCGACGTCATGACATGCAAATTTCTAAATTATAATAAATTTACAATCCTTTTCTTTTAATTTAATATAATTCGGATTCAAGACACATTTTAAAATTTTATTAATAAATAATTACAAAATAATATTTATAATATTCTACAATTCCTCCCCTGCTTGAATTTCATTTATAATATAAATTCTCTTCATTATTCATATTTAGTAAACTTCTGAATTTCTTCATATTTTGACCTGCAAGGGGTTTTGGTCAATCCATCAGCAATGTTCTTATCTGTTTGAATATATTTTATTATAATTTCTTTCTTCTCAACTGAGTCCTTTACTATATGGTATTTTAAATCGATGTGACGTGTTCTGCTTTTGTTTAAACTCTCTGAGGCTAGTTTGATAGCTGCTTGGTTGTCACACAATACAAGTCCAGGTTCCATTACATATTCTTTTTCATCAATTTCTAATAAAATATTTCGTATTGATTTATATTCATTTACGCACTGAACAAGGGATACGTATTCAGCTTCTTGGCTTGAAGAAACAACAATCTGTTGTTTCTTAGTAACCAATGGATGGGACCATTGCTACACATAATTAATTATACATCCTGATGTAGATTTTCTGTCTACTACATCATCGGCCCATGTGGCATCGCTATATGCAATTAGCTGATCACCTGTTTGCGAATAATTTAATTTTAAATCTTTAGTTTCTTTAAGATACCTTAATACTCTTTTCATACTTTGTTTATCTACTTCAGTTGGATTTGAAGTTTTACGTGAAAGCTTATTCACTGCATAATTTATATCTGGTCTTGTAGTAATGCTTAGATAGTTTAAGCTTCCTACTAAACTTCTAAAATTCGTATGATCTTGGGCACTCAGGATCTTACTTTCATCTTTAATTTTATATGTACTTCCTTCCATAGGAGTTGTACTTCCTTTGCAGTCTTGCATTTTAGCCATCGTTAATAAATCACTAATGAAACCCTTTTGATCTATTTCCATTTACGGTTTAAACGGTCATAGTTAATTACCATGCCTAAAAAATCATTTACTGTACCTAATCTCTCAATTTTGAATGTTTCTTCTAATTTGACTAATGTGTCATCTAATTCTTTTCTATTTTCACTCATTATAAGAAAATCATCTATGTATACAACTATAATGACTTTAGATCAGCGATTCTCAACCTGTGGGGCGCGCCCCCCTAGGGGGGCGTGTGAAAAGTAAAGGGGGGGGGGGCGCGAGTATATCGAGAAAAAAATCTTAATAAAAAACTAGATTCCAACAGATAGGATTGGAGGTTTTTTTTTTAGTTGAACAGATAGGATTGGAGGTTTTTTTTTGATTGAACAGATTCAAAAAATTATTGTGGGGGGGGGGGCGCGATGAGAATTGTGATTGAAAATTAGGTCGCAAGTACTAAAAGGTTGAGAAACACTGCTTTAGATGCATTTTCAAAATTTACATAAACACAATTTTCTGAATGAATGTTGGAAAATCCTAATTGTTTCAATTTAGTTTTCATTTCCTTAAACCATTGCCTTCCAGCTTGTTTTAATCCGTAGAGGGCTTTTGATAACAATACACCATAATACTTTGTTTGATCGTATAATACCCCCTCCGGCATTAATAAGTATATTTCTTCATTTAAATTTCCATGCAAATATGCGGCTGTGACGTCGCATTGCTCAATGAATCATGCTTTATCTGTTGCTAGGGCTAAGAGTAGACGGATGCTCGTCATACTTGGAGTCGGTGCATATGTTTTGTCATAGTCTATGAATTTCTTCTGGGTAAATCCGTTTACAACTAAACGTGCCTTATATTTATTTATTTTTCCATCTTTATTATACTTGATTTTGAAAATCCATTTTGTAGATAATAGGGTTTCATATTTGGGGATTTTTACTTTCTTCCATGTTTTTAATGATGCAATACTATTTAACTCTTCTTGAACAGCTGCTTTCCATTGTTCGGAATGTTCACCTTCAATAGCTTCTTTATAGCTCTTGGGTTCATCTATTCTTACTAAAAAGGTTTTCATTGTCTTTGGTTTGGTTACTGTTCCCGAGTTCCCGGTTACTGTTGGTTACTGTTAAAATCATTCTTGCTTCCTGATCTGTTTCTTGATCATTTTCAGATACTTCTTCTGTTTGATTCGGATCGTCTTGTTCTTCATCAGATTCTTCTGATATATTTCCATTTAATGATTCATCTAGTTTAAATAAACTTTTGTATTCTTCAGGTCGGGTTACTTTAGTGTTTAATAGAGTTTCACCTAGTACATTTTCATTAACATAAACATTTGCTGTTTCCTCTATCTTTCTTTGTTCAGGCAGCCATACTTTGTATCCTCGTACTTTAGGAGCGTAGCCTACAAGAATTTCTTGTTGAGCTCTTTCTTGAAACTTATTTGTCCTTCTTACTTTAGGTATCCTTATATATACAATACTTTCAAATTTTCTAATATGTTTCACACTAGGATCATATTTGTTTCCATTCCAAATTTTCAAAGGTATATTTTTATTTAGGCTCTCATGAGGCGTCCTGTTGATTAAATAGCAAGCACTTTCTACTGCAAAAATCCAAATGTTCTTCGGTAATTTTGAATCAAATAATAATGTTCTAGCAGTGTCTAATAGGGTACGGTTAAATCTTTTGGCTATGCCGTGGTTCTGTGGAGTATATGCTGAAGACAACTGATGTTTTGTTCCTTTGTCTTTCAAGAATTGACTTAACTCTGCATTTACGTACTCTCTATCTTGATCAGACATTAATTTCTTTACATTTTTATTAATTTGATTTTCAATAAATAGAATGAATGATTTCGTTACACTGGTTACATCTTCCTTTGATTTTAGCAATATACGAATGCTCTTCTTGAGAAGTCATCGATAAAGGTTAGGATATATTGAGCCTTGTATAGGTTGGAAATATTAATAGGACCACATACATCAGTGTGTATTAATTCCATTATATCATTACTTCTAATATGACTTAATCTATGATGAGGATTATCAGTCATTTTACTGATTTTACATGAGTCACAAATTGTTTTAACATCAACTTGAGTGTTGGCTATTCCTCTAAGTAGTTTAACATCCATAATGGTTTTTAATTTTCTATAGGATACATATCCTAATCTTTCATGCCACAGTATTGCTCTATCCTTTGTAGTCTTTACAAAAGTCTGACATTCATCTTTGCATACTTGAACATTTGCGTGATACAAATTTCCATGTAGTTCTGCCTTAACGACCCAGCTCCTGTTTTTATCGGAAACTGTATAGGTTTTTCCTTTAATGTATTGAATAAAGTCCTTTTGATCTAGTTGAGGTGATGAGATCAAGTTCAGTCCGAGATCCGGAACATGATACACGTTGTTTAGTGTTAGTAAAGTATGTCTATACTTAGTAACTTTGCATCTTAACTTTACAATGCCCTTTCCAATGGCGTTAATAGGCTTGATAGAAGCACCATGTATCTCTACTGGGTTCTCAAGAATATCATATTGTGAAAAACTTTCTTTGTCACAACAAATATCACCATATTTGTCGTCGCACTATCCGTTAGCCATGTTTTATTATTCAAATTAGCTAGTAAGCAGTTTGCATCAATTTGTATTGACACTCCAGAAAAAGAATTCTCTTGATTCTTTACAAAGCTTTGCTTATTATAATTTTTATTTCTATTTACAGTTCTAGGCTTCTCTTTCTTTCTGTATCGACAATCTTTTGCTATGTGTCCTAATTTATCACAAATATAGCATCTTCTTTGTTCTCGATCAGATAATTTGCCTTTATGTGCTTTAGATTTGGAAGTATTTATCTCTACTATGTTAGCTTTAGATTCTTCTTTTTTCTTCCTATCTACCTCATGCAATAATTTATCAATCAGTATCTCAAAAGTGCTGGAGTATCTTGTGTTAGTACTAACCCCTGCGCTGTAGAATCATAGTTTGCGGGTAGTCCCGACAAGATCATCCAGCATAATTCATGTTCGTCCATTGATCCTCCTATATTTTATTTTATATATAACTTTATTTTGTTATTTTTCGAAATGTTGCCTAAAAGTGTTTGTAATTCACTTGCAGTGCCTATAATGTCAACTGAAGGTTTACAGTAAATTGAAGAGACATATGTTATTTTATTGAAAATGACAAAAATGGTTGTGCACCACCCATTGGTCATATGTTGTAGAAATGCAGCTGATAATTGAGGATTACTAATAATAATACAAGTTAAAGGTTTACTTACAGAACAATGTTTTATTCTGTAATTTGATGGAAAACTTAACAACTTCATCATTGTAGGTATAAGGTTCTTGTCACAGAGCTACATAAAATTTATTTTCGTTTTAGAATTTAACTATATTGCATGTTACCACTCTCCAGTGATGTATATTTAGTCGTATCACATTTAGATCACAAGTTGTATCCATATTTCCCATAATCTATATTAGCAATGAATTTCTGTTTTACCTTCAAGGCTGTTGGGCAATTTGGATCTGTAGCTCTATGATTTATTTCTGCATTCATTATATTGAATCTGTTAGACCACCTGATACAGTTAACACATTTGATATTGGAATTTGTACATTTTACTTTGCACTCATTGCAACAATGACCTTCACCACAGTGAGTGCAAGCAGGTTGGACTGGAGTACAGAATTATACAATATACAATACAATATTAACCAAATACAATAAATATTAACCTTATTTATGAAAACCCATACTGTGAAACAACTGATTCAAAAACATTGCCATTGTAACAATGGCAATCTATCTCCTTACATCTTAGTTTAGTCATCTTTCTGAGAAGAAAACATATCATGCTTATAAGTATTCAATGAATGATTAAAATTGTTGTACTCGCATTAAAATAAATACAATTCTTGTTCCTAAATGCCAATGCATGCTGTGCCATCCTTCTCTTTAACTATTGGCGCATTTCCCCAATTTTTTTATTTTCATGGCAGTGGATAGCATTTACCATTTTTTTTTCTTGTCAACAATATAATATCAGTGTATTTTGTGTTGGCCTCTAGTCAGCTAATTGTTAAGTAATAATTGTTTATCTTTATATATTTTACTATTAATATTTATTACGATTATGAATGAATCAAATTGCCTAGCAGCAAATTTTGAAAGAATTATTGTAAGTGTTTGTTGAGTAAAGCATAGTTATATGTATTTACGCCTATTACAGTAATAAGTATAACATTGATTAGATTAATGCAATTTGTTAATATTGCCTTTTATTATATTCGAAAACAAAAATACTTAATTTATGAAAATATTGAAAAGAATTCCTTTTTCATTACAACATGGTTTATTTTCGTCAATATACAGGGAAAGTGTGTATTAAATTACATTCTTCATTTTTTGGTCATGTTTTCTTGCATTCGTCACGATAGCCTGAAAAAAAAAGGAAAATCAGAAATTATAAATATATTTGAAACAAAGAAAAAATATTAATCAATCCAGGCCATAGGTTTTTAATGTTTAGATAGCTCCTGATAAATCATCTTCAATTTATTTTCAAGTTACATTGTAAACCGAAAAATTACGTCATGTCTAGCTTTGCCCATTAATGAAACTGAATTGTTCATATATTTACCTTACAAATTGTAATAAGCATACAGTACACATTAATGTTTAATTTGAAGATATATTTACCATAACCATTTCTGATGAAGTTGCAGAAATTGCTTTTTTCTATGCTTTTATTGTGACATCCATAAACATGTTTGAAGGTTGGATGATCAGACTCCTCTATCATATATTTGAAAATAATCAAATGCAACTTCCTATTTGTGGTTACCTCAAGTAATGTTTTGAGAAATTACTAAAGCATGTCAAAAGTCATACATTTTCACTGATAGAAGCATAAATAGCACAGCAATAATGAGAAAAAGGAAAAGAAGTGGATATGTGGCAGAGCCTTGTCTGTAGGAAATATATATATATTGTGCTAATAACAAACATTACAGTACATTAAAGAGAAGAGAAAAGAAATATCTAAGAAAATAATACATACTACTATATGTGGAAAAATTAATGTACCTCCTAAACATAAAACCGTTGTAAGAAATAAGTAAAATATATGGAAATAAAATTACAAAAAATAAATCAAAAAATAAAGTAATACAAACCGTATATTAGGAAAATATAAGAAATCTTTGTGTGAATGTTTCATTTCTATGTTTGTAAATAAAAGTCAATTATATAATTATAATTTGTAACAGTTAAGGCAATATACATCACTCATTATTATATTTACATTTGTAATAAGTTGTCAATGTAACAGATAATGCAATAAAAGTAAGTTATATCAATGTTTTTATATTAACACAGTATTCTCATATATATTCTTTACTACTTTTCTGTAAGCTACCTACCCTAACAATCTACATAGAGATTCAATAAGAGCCTTGTAGGACTGAAATTGTAAATAATATTTAAAAAAATTTACATTGCATAGAATGAAAGGCCTTCCTCACTTTTACATCCTTTTCTTTGAAAAAAAAAGTCAGAGCCTAAAACTAATGAGCATCAATTTGGCATGGTAACAGCTTATTTAACATAAATGTATTTAAGAAATTATCTTCACATTCAGTAACATAAGAGATACATCCACTAAAGTCATTCATCAAAAAAAAAATTATATCTTAATTCCAAGTACCTTAGTAATTTCTGTTTGAATAGCAATTGTGAGGAATAGTTCCATTACCTTAATTGGCTGAGAACAAGGAGAGAGAACATGACAAGCTTGGGGCTGTATTTGGGAAGGGAAAGAATTTTGGAGGTATTTTTAACTTAGGATTTTAATGATGGAGGGTGGATTTCCTTAAAGGGTTAGGGTTTTAAATATATATTTAAAACTTAAGTGTTTTAAAAACAAAACAGTGTCTTAAAACAAAAAAAAATTAAAAGGGGGCACGAAAAACGTAAAGTGCTTATAATATTACATTATATATATATACACACACAAACACGCACATACTACATAATTGTAGCATATATATTTTCAATCAATACTTAATAAATATTTGGGAATTTAAAAACAAATATTATAGACATTAGTCATAAATAGTATTTGTAATACAATCAATAGATAATATCTGATGTTAATTTTTTTTTTTTATGAATTTTCAGGATTTCAAGTCTAAATTTACTTCTCTCAGTGAATATAATTTATGATTTATTTTTGTGTTTCTTGTTTATATAATGTTTTAGTACTGTTATCATTGTAACCTGTAGTCATTATAAATTCCCAGCAAAAACAAAACAGGTTGTTTGTTAGTCAAGTAGGACTTAATCGTTATATCAATAAAATAAATAATAATAAAAAAATATACTAAAGCGGTTATCATTAAGAACAACATGTATTAATAATAAATGATAAAAAGAACAATAATTTAAAAAGAAAATATTTAAATAAAAGAATTTTGGATACGGAATTTTCTTTAGGATTTATAACAGCAATAAATTTGCCATAAAAATTTAAAAAAAATATATTAAAACTTGTTACATAGCTGCTTAATTTTTTTTAAAAAGAAATATCGTTTAATGAAATTAAAAAGGATAATTTTGCTAATTTTTTCAGTATTTGTGGAAAAATAATTAATCGAAAAATTATTTGAAATACTTACGGCCGATATTTATTGTGTGCATTGAAGACAATATCGGGACATCGACTTTGAAGTAGGCCTACTTCTGTTGAAGATCCAATCAACTTTAATTGTGATTCTTTTCTTTTCCGACTAGTATTGGTATCACGAAGACTATTCCATGGTTTAATGCAGTCGGCAACTAAGGTAGGTGACCCAAAGGTGGCCATAGTTAAGCTTTGCTGATTTTTTATAATTTAACGGTTGCGGGAATATAAAAATAAAAATCTAGGGTCATCATCCTGAACCTTCTCTAAACAAGACATATTGATAGTTTTTCTGAAAACATATTTAGTTTGTTTTAGTTATTTTATTAAAAAGTTACTTCCGGGCCACCTTCGGAGCAGGTGAACCTAATGTGGCCCACATATTTATTTTGTTATATTAAAAATTATTTTTTAACACTTTATGACTAAATTCAGTCTTTTATAAGCTGCTAGTTTTACATGTCTAAACTTCTAATACTAAATACGCGTACAAAATATAGAGGGGAAAAAGTCTTTCAAAAAGTACACTTAAAAATTTTTTGATTCTTTCGCCTTGTGTAAGTCTTTCAATCTGAGTCAATGCAAAAAGTACACTTGAAATCTTTGATTTTGTCACCTTTTGTAAGTCCTTCACACTCCTCGTGGACATATCTTAAACATTGGGTGCACAGTCTCACGTCAATTATTTTGTCCGTTCCCAAGGTGGTCAGGTTGGTGGGCCACCTTATGCACACATCTCAGCACATTGTTTTCACAAATAAACCATGTCATTACCATGAAATTCTTAAACTGTGACAATACGTCCTGAATGAGTAGTGACCGAACTTTAATAAAATATACAACAACTTGCATTTAACAACACTTTAAACGATTAAATTTAATTTATTACTTACCGGAAAGTAAGAACAACGATGCTCAAAAACAAATGTCTACTCAGTAATGGCCGACGTCTCGTAGCCACCGCTAGACTACGACAGCTGTCAAGTAGCAGGTGCCACTTACTATTTTGTGTATTACTATATAATATAAGCGGATGGCCACCTTGTGCACTCTGGCCACCTTTGGGTCACCTACTTTATAACATAAATGATGTAACATTAATGACCGCTTTTCATTTCGTCGCTTTTCGATTCGATTACAAGGAATAAAATAAATGCAGACCTATCTGGTTTTAATAGTTGTTGGCTCATTTTTAACCATGCTTTGTCTCTCTGTACCTTCATTTTGTAATTTTCGGAACCAAAAGCATAAACCTCTGGATACTTTCGCAATAACAAAATGAACGCCTTCTTGAAATTGGAAATCACCATCTTGAAATGATGAAATTTGGGAATTTTCCGACAAATCGCGCGGCTGCGTTGTGATTGGTCGATGTTCTTCCAAACAAAGCATTCTGATTGGTGACTGACAGCAAATTCGGATTCGGACCACGGCACCTTGAAGCTCGGTCAAGATAACCGTACAGTGTCCGAAGACGGGAGGATGACGTCACAACTCGATGGACAAGCTTCCCGTATCGACGAAATGACGTCATTTCTCCGTTTTTACGGACAAGTTGAGTTCTCAGTGTCCTAATGCGCGTTCACCTTAACTTGTAGCATGTGACCGTATCTTCCGTTGCCGAAGTCACTCTGGGCTTTGCTTGTGACATCAGTCACCTACGCAATTCTCCACACTCACGAATTGACGGAACGGACACTCACTCACGGATTAACGGAACTGGAAAATTCTGCATCGAGTGACGTAAGAGTAATCTACTCTTCAATAATTTCTCTGACGTCATTTGAATTACACCATGGAAAAATAAAATAAATCTTTCACATAACTTTACTTTAATTTATTTCGAAGCCTTTTATTGTAACTAAATTAATTTATTATTTTATCCTGAACATCTTCAGTAACTTATAAAAAAAAAACTGTTTTTTTTAAATGTTATTAACAATACTGTTTTTGTTTTTAAAGGACCCCTCTCACATTTAAAACTTGACTATTCTTCAGATAGTAATGAACCACCTGCCAAAAAAATAATCAAGATCTTACACATCAGAAGTGACTCAGCCTTGTAAATGATTTGGGTGAAGACTGGAAAACATTATCATCTCGTGCTAGCTGTGCAGGACACCCCATGGCATTGGACCGTACTTGACAGTGAATGTAAACAGTATTTCAAAGACAATTGTAATCAAATAACATGTATGCTTTTTAAAACTATTTGAGAAGTCTGTCAGTTGTTTCGTTGTTCTATTTTTTTCAAAAAAAAATCAGGGCTTTAAAAATAAAGAAAAAGTAAAACAAGAGCTGCAGTTTTTAATCCTTAGTCTAAGAAGGAACTTAAGAAAAGGCAATCATGTTTTTGTTATTTAAAAGGTTTCTTGAAAGTTCAAAAGTGGTGTTCTGAAACACAATGTAACCGAGAAAATGCTATGAAGATTTATCAGAAATAGAAAATAACCTTACAAGGTTGGATGGGAGAGAAAGCTTTTCATAAATTTATATTTTTGGAAGTCTGTAGCTCATCGGGAAGTTAGTTTAAATTCAATTACAAAATTTGTACCAAGAAACAAACAAACAAACCGACAGACAAGAAAGCGAGATATTAAAGTGCAACAGAAACTATTGCCAAAATAAAAAGCAAAAAAATGTAAACATAGATTGTTTACAGTACATCAAGGTCAAAATTAGAGGAAAATACAACTGGGTAAAACAAGGCACTAAACCTATTTGAATTAAATTGGTAATGATGGCCAACTAAAGCAACTACACTTCAATGTTTTGTTGGAGTATTGTTAGGATCAGGGCTTTAAAAATAAAGAAAAAGTAAAACGAGAGCTGCAGTTTTTAACCCTTAGTCTGAGAAGGAACTTAAGAAAGGGCAATCATGTTTTTGTTACTTAAAAGGTTTCTTGAAAGTTCAAAAGTGGTGTTCTGAAACACAATGTAGACCAGTAAGATTTAAAACGAAAATGTTGGG
>JAFIDM010034149.1:23028-34311 GCA_023159025.1 Thereuonema tuberculata | reverse complement strand
GTTAATGGGTAGCGCGCTACCCGAAACATGTTGTATTTTTTAAAGTGTTTAAATGTTTTTTTAATCATTATTATGTGTGTTGGCTTTTTTTACTTTTATTATCAATTTGTTATTTTCTTAAGCTTTTATTATTAGAACCGAGATGTCGAACATGCGAGATTTCCGGGGCAACTCTCCCACGTTCCACAAGGAGTGCTTTCCACATAGACGGGGAAACAGAACTAGAAAACTTCTTATGTAAGAGGTAGCAAAATATGAGGGGCGTTCAAAAAGAAACGAGCTGGAAGCCGAGGAACAGAAACCAGTACAGGTATGTCAGAAGTATTGGCCCTGGCTGTTGAGGCACTTGTCCCACTGCGATACAAGGCGATGAATGGCTGTCTCGTAAAATTCCCGGGGCTGCGTTGTGAATTTCAAAAAAACCAGTTCACAACGTCGTCGTCCGACATGCAGTGAAGCCTAAGCAGTGAAGCCTATGTGAAGCCTATGGGAAGTATATGCAGTGAAGCCTATGCAGTGAAGCCTAAGCAGTGTAGCCTATGCAGTGAAGGGACGTGCAGTGTTCACCGTACACTTGTGACATTCTTCGATGAATGTCCGTTCCCCCTACTCCTTCTGCTGTCAGAAAACGAACAACACCTCTTTGCTCTTCTTTAGACGCCTCCATTGCACTGTTTCACTGCTTCCAACGTGAATGACCTCGTTGGACGATTGACGCATGCTTCTGCTAGCTTTTAGTCACGTGACTTGCACCCGTGACCCTCTAGCGGCGGGCTGTGAACTTCGCACTCACTCGTGTCGGAACCAATCTTGGTTACACATGCAACAATATTATCCTTCTGTCACCGGTTTGCCCATTACACACTCCGGCTCGTTTCTTTTTGAACGCCCCTTATATCTGTGTTAAAAGAATTTTGTCGCGTTTTGCTGTCGAGTGTGTTGTGCAGGGAATGCAATTTGCAGAGCAAGACGATGGAGGACACCTGGAGCCGAATCTGGGATGTTACTGTGTTTACTAATTCGGGGACAGGAGCGCCACAATTCACCATTAGTGGCGGAAATTTCAACTTTTTAAGAATATCTTCTTTAAAATGGGCATCCTCATAATAGTTACTTCGGATAAAGCAACTCAATTTCCATCTAAGAACCTGGCAGAGTTTTGAAAAAAATTTAATGTCAAACCTACTGTATTTTCATTTCGGAATATTGGCCTCAGTCTAATGCAACGGAAAGATATATTCATATTCTAAAGTAAGCTACGAAAAGCAGAAGGTAATCATAACAGGTGGGATACTCATTTGGAAGAAATTCTGTTTTGATTACGAGGTTCAATTAATGAAGCCTAGACTTTTCTTCTTTTTATGCTATGTTTGGGCGGGAATCATTAGTCACTTGTTTTAACCAAGACGAAGATACTGGTTTAGCCACTCCTACTTTGTTAAAATAAAAATTTAATAATATTAATAGGATTAGCAGCAAGTTTAGTAACACATCTAAAAATAAACCTTTATACGACTTACGCTTGGTATTATTGAAAATTTTCAGGGTAACGTGAACATTGTGAAACCCTTTAGTGAGTTTTTCGTTTGTTTGTTTGTTTTTCTTTTCATTTTCGTTTCTCTTTTAAAATCACAAGATCATGGGGAGTTAGATATTTAAATAAAATTCCAATAAAAAATAGTTAATGATAATTTTATTTTTTTATTATTTTCAAATCGTATATTACCTTTCCACCAAATATCAACTTATATAATTTGCTAATTTCGTCTGTCTGTCGGTCTGTCCGTCTGTCTTTAACTCGATATAATTAAGCTATTTAAGATTAATTAAGATAGATCCAAGGTTCTCAGTGGTACCATTGAATCAAGGGTACTCAAATTGGATGAAATATTAGTTCATTTTGTCATTCCATGTTGTTTCCATGAAATTTTAACTGAAATTCTAACAAAACATAGGTTCAAAACCAAATAATTTTGTTACCAATGCACCGATTTTAATGAAATTTGGCATACTTACTCAGTTTTTTACGCTGGTTTTGAAACTCAAAACCATTTTTGCCGTAGAAGCTTCGTTCACAAGTTAGCGCAGTATTTAGATTATACAAAAGTGTGTTTTAAATGCCTTTCGGCGTTATGAGTCAAAAATAATAATTATTCTTTAGATAAATTAACCTTTACATGTGGTTGGTATTTCGGTTTTATTTTTGGGTGCAAAATGATCCTTTAGATTAAACTCTCAGAACCTATATTACAGGTGTACAGGTAAGAAGTACACCTAAATAGGTCTGATAAACATTAAAAAAAAATTCAAATCAAATCATCAATCGAATCAGAAATATATGTATATATATATATATATATATATATATATATATATATATATATATTGTAACGGTCCAAAGAGGGGGGTTGTATTTCGGGTATTTGCGCCACCCGAAAGTCCGTTCGGTAAAGTCTCTCTCCACCCCCTCCAAATCGTCACACACCCGGTGTAGGGGTCCACGCCTTACGTCCACGTACAAAAGAGACGAAACGCTTACACAGCACAAGTTAAACTTAAAACTTTTATTTAACAATGTAACAGTAACAAGTTCCTTAACTTGAAGGCGATAATGACAGGTGAAGCTAAGGCTTATAACTTCCCAAGTTACGCTATTTGAATACCAATGCACCGAAATTAACTAAAGTAAGTTGCACTACTAAATTAAATTCACTTCACTTAATTTGGACTATTTTTTAATGGGTTGCGTTGCACTAATGGGTTGCGTTGTACTAAGGGGTTGCGGAAATTCACCACGTTGCTTTGAAGAATTATAAGCATTAATAAATTCACAAATAAAAGTTAACTCACTGACACTTAATTGCGAACACTCGGAGGATTCGTGCAAAAATCAAGAAGAGGATCACTCGCAACGATGGAGTCAGCATGAATCGCCTGGCTTCTGACCTCAGGATCAGCCGTTAATCCGTCCAGAAGATCGTGAAGAGCGAGTTCAAGCTGAAGAGTTACCGGCTCTGTCGAAGCCAGTTTCTCTCGGAGCAATCCAAACAAAATTGAAGCAAATCCAAAAAGCTTCTGAGCGAGCTCAAGGTGCGCCGCATCTCTGATGTGATCTGGACTGATAAGAAGATTTTCACAGTTGAACCTCTTCCCAACCGTCAAAACCAGAGACAGTTATTGTCAAAAGCTAACAGCAAATCCCCGAAACGTCGTCTGGCTCATGACAGACTCTTTCCCAAAAGTGTCATGGTTTGAGCTGGGATGACATAGGAAGGTAAAACTCCGTTGGTCTTCATTGACAGAAAGGTGAAAATCAACTCGGAGGTTTACCAACTCGATGGTGTTGATTAATAATCTGTTGTCCTGGGTCAGTAAACCCTTTTGCTCAGCGATCATTTGTACTCCAATAAGATTGGGCTCCGTCCCATGGCTCCAAATCGACCAAAGCCGTTCTGGACGCTCACTTCCCGTACTGGGGCAAGGACTTGTGGCCTTCTTCCTCGCCGGACCTCAACCCGATGAACTTCTCTGTATGGGTATTTTTGGAGAGCAATGTCTCAGGTCACTCCTACGGCTCAGTGGATGCTCTCAAGTTGGTGCTTCAGAAGGCGTAGGACAATAACGACGTCGACTACCTGCGGCGCACAGTTGATTCTATCGTCGGATGTCTGAAGGTCTGTATCAAAGCAAAAGGATCAAACATCGAGCACATTCTGTCCTAAGTTATCACATAGCTCTATTTCATCTCTCAATAAATTTGATTTGTTAATATGGAAACTAACTTGAAGTTTACACAAAAAAAATGTAGCGTCCTATACTTTTCAGCCACCCTGTAGATACAGGTTTAGATACAAGCTTTCACTAATCAAAGGTACAGCTAATGCTTCTGGTTATTTCTGTTACAGTTCTTCCATCAACCTTTGCAATAACAAACAAATTTCTAGTTCTCTGAACAAAAAGTAAGTGATCATGTTAAATATTTAATTTTGGTATGAAAGGGAATTTCAGTTTGACCTTAAAAAATTGAAAATATGAAAGCATCTTTGCTTTCTTTTTGAAAAAAAAAGAAAATAAGATCCTTTCTCCAAAGAATTGGTGATTGGTAACTGTTTTGGTTGTTTTAAAAACATTGATTTTAAATTATCCACAGTTTGATTTCATGAAAGAATGTAATGATTTTTAGAACTTAATATGCCGTGAGATGTACAGTGGCTTACAATATTGTGCCAGTTAAACTTATTTTAATTTCCTTAAAAAATATATAAAATTCTTATATTGAAGCAAATAAGAATGTTGGACTAGCTACCTTGTTTTAATTTTTCAAAATCTTCATTTGAAATTCTTAGTTTTTGATTACAAAATCACTTACTTTTAGAAATGGATAGCCTAGCTGTTTTTTTTATAACTTTACAATGATAACTGGAAGAAGTTTCACTTAGCACTGTATATTTTGGAAGACTAGCAGATTTGTTGATTGACATTTAGTTTTCTGTCATCTACATTTTGAAATTTGGTTACTGATTCATGTAACTGAAAACTTGAAACGAGAGAAATTAAGGAAAAGCAAAGTATACTTCCATTCTATGCTTTTAAGACCTTAGTTTCAAGTTGAAATGACTAAGTTTTCAGCCATGAATTGAGAACCAGCATAAGAGAATGGCCACATCTGCCCCACTCCTTTTTAGCGATAAGATATATATGAAAGATATCCATCAATAGAACATTTTTTATCATGACTTGTCTCAATTATTTGTCCGTTCGGAGTTATATACTTTTAGATTTGACGTTTGAATTATTGATTTGTAGTGAATTTGGGTGCAGGGAAGCCAACCACCTAAAAGGTGGGGTTCTTGGCAGTGAGTGATTGGCTTCCCTGCACCCACTTCCAATCAATCATACTGTTTATAAATTATTATACGTAAATAATAATTAATATCATGTATTTCAAGTAAATAATAATTATTTACAAGTAATAAATGAAAATAATATTTACTGTTAGTGAAAATAATTATTAAATGATAATTAATTAATGCATTCGGAAAGTAAGATGACAACTAGATAAGTCATATTTAGACGTATATAACTCCGAACGGACTAATAATTGCGATGAATCGTAATAATAACATATGTTCTATGTAAGGAGATCTTTCTGTAGGTATATATATCTTATCACTATACAGGGTAGGGCAAATTCCCATAGTTTGCCCATTCTCATTTGTTGGGATTCTTTTAATGATTGGTTGATATTAAAGTGCGACAGAAACCATGGCATTGGTGTGCCAAAATAAAAAAAACAACTAAATATAATCATTGATATATTACAGTACTGCAAGTTAAAAATCAGAATAAAATACAACTGGGTTAAACAAGGCACTAAACCTATTAAATCGGTTATTATGCCAGACTATAAAGCAACTACTCTTCAATGGCCTTGTTGGAGTATTAGGATCAGCGTTTTAAAAATATAGAGCTGCAATCTTTAACCCTTAGTCTGAGAAGGGACTTAATGAATGGGCAACCATGTTTTTGTAATTTATAAGCTTATGGTATGCTCAATGGTTGGATGAGAGAGAAAGCTTTTAATAAATTTATATTTTTTTAAAAACATCTTTCAATAGCAATAATATTTTTTAACTTTATTTAAAGTATTGCTTTTCAACTGTTAGATGAAATACTTTTAATTACGACCAATTATAAATTCGAATAACCTAGATAAGGGATGGCGAAAATATGACACGTGACACTCGGTGGCATACAAATAAATATACAATAATTACAAATGCTAATTAAATAAAACATTTTCAATAAAAAACTCCAGTGCACTTAAATGATGGTACCAACTAGTATAATATTGTAAAAAATAATTTAGAGGTTTCGTGACCTATAAACGGCTGGTGTGTGTAATCTGCAATAATTGAAGTTTGCATGTGTGTTGCCAGATAGTAGTAGTATTGTTGTATGATCAACTGTGCTGCACAATTTCCTAGTGTTACAAATGAATTTCAAT
This sequence comes from Thereuonema tuberculata, assembly GCA_023159025.1. NCBI lineage: Eukaryota > Metazoa > Arthropoda > Chilopoda > Scutigeromorpha > Scutigeridae > Thereuonema > Thereuonema tuberculata. Next base: position 28,304 of record JAFIDM010034149.1, on the reverse strand, counting down.
ATTGTATTGCATGTATTTTCTAGAATTTAAACTTTAATTTAGATTTCGTTGACGTAAATTGTGCTTTTGAATAAATGATGTTTGCCGTTACATATGCGAGGCCTCTGGAGTGAAACAATGGTCAGTGGTGGTCTAGTGCTAATTGAAAAAGAACGAAATAAGAGGTGACACTAGTCGGTTCGCCATCCTGTCCTAATTATTGTATCCATTTAGATTTTATTAAATATTTAATTTAATATTAAGCACATTTTGAATGAAATTTCTGTAAAAACCCATTGCCTTTGAAACAAAAACCTGCTTGGTGAAACAAATAGTTACAATAATTCCTGGCTAAAGCAGTTAATTTAAGTTTTCTAGCTCGAAAATAAAATGGAATTTCTTGCACATAAATATTTCTTGTGATCAAATTTGATTGATTAAATATAAAATCATTATTTTGTCAAGTTATTTTAATTTCTATTTTAGTTATCAAATGTATATTCTATGCCGATGACGGAACCCTTCTATTTGCTGATAAAAATGTGGAAAAACTCAAGCACGAGGTTCAGTGCTCACTTTTCTATCTTGAATCTTGGCTATCCTCAAACGACTTTACTTTAAATACAACCAAAACGGTTTATATGTTTTTCTATCAAAGAATTAAAATACTAAACTCTGGTAATTTCTTTATCACTTATAACAACTCCTTATTATAAGAAGTCCCATCCTTCAGATATTTAGGTGTTTCTCTTTCACACGATCTGTCATGGAATCTCCATGCACAACAAATCGCTCATAAAGTCTCGAAAAATTTGGGCATCATTAGGAAACTTTATTTTCTTTCTAGGCAAATACTTCTGAGTCTATATAGGTCTCTAATTCATACAAACTTGTGTTATGGTGTAATCATTTGGGGTACCACTGCCAAATTTCAAGAAAAAAAATGATACTCAAAGTTCAAAAGCATTTTCTAAGATTCCTTGATGAAAAAAAAATCGCCTCTACTCTACCCAATCCCTCTGTGCAGAATATAAAATAATTCCTTTCAATCATATCTACAAGATTGAGTTGCTCTTTTCACCTACAAAACTATCAACGAAAAAGTTTGTCTTTCAATTACTTTAAATACTAAACCCCATTCCCATTCTTCTAAAACTAGACTCAATCCTGTTCTTCTACTAACAAAAACTAGATCCAACTATCAAAGAAGACCAGTCAGTTATTCAGCTCCTCTAAATTGGAATAAAATTCCAAAGGAAATTCGTGATTGCTCTTCTCTGGCACAATTGAAAAGAAAACTTAAACAACACTTTTCTACTCAACTCAATCCTCATAAATCCTCATAGATATAGAATTCCTCTTTTTACATAAATCCAATAATTGACTGTATTCTGTCCTCTTTCCTCTTTCTTCCCCCTCCATCCTTTTTTCTTTTCTCCTTCCTCTATCTAGATAAGCACAATCAGTCCAATTTTATTTTATATTATTAATTTCCTTGACATACAATTTCCGTAAAATATGGTTAACTGAATTTTTTTTCGCTCTTCAAAATGTACATTATAAAAAAATTTGTAAAAAAAAAATTCAGTTTCTTTATTTGATTTTTGTTCTCCCTGTAATGCTTTTTGTTTTATTTTGATCTTTTGCCTCGATGCCGACACCATTTTGTTATCTCGACGGGATCCCCCTTAAGACAACTGGGATGTCAAAACTGTAATCAATATGTACTGTTGTGAATATTTTTTCTTTATAGGCAATAAATTATTATTATTATTATTATTATTATAGTTATTTTTTTTAAGATTTTTATTATTAAAACTGGGATGTCGTACATGCGAGATTACCAGGGCAACTCTTCCATGTTACAAAAGGAGTGCGTTATACACTGACGGGAACACAACGAGAAAACTTCATGTATAATATAAGAGATAGCTAAATTGTAGTTAACATACTAGGTGTAAAAAGCATATAAATTTGATCCAAATTAAAGAAAATGGGGTTAGATATCTCTATAATGAAAACTACTGGGTGAATGGTAACCAAATTTCGTACACATACTGTCCTGAGTAAGCGGTTTTGATTTTCCAAGAAAAAAAAATAGTTGAAATGTCGGCTTCTAAAGGTAAATTGTAGCGCTGCTGTCCCTGTAAGTTCAATATTTCCACGTAATTGAGCAACCTCCTCCTATAAAAGAAAGTCACAAAGCATTTTTAACAAATCCACGACTATTGCAGTAAAGAAGCTCATTTTACTGGATTCACCGTTACTGTTCTATCAAGGGAGCACTTTACTTTTGTAAAGAAAAAAACTTGCTCTTGCTTGATCGCAATTTGTGGCACCAACCGATCATGGAATCAAATTTTTCACCTCTGGTCATACTTATCGCGAAATAAAATGAAACACACATATAGTTTTACAATTTATGTCAAACACATTTGGTGTATAACAGGTCTGTGATAACTATAGTACGGTACATAGGCTTCCATGAGTAGATCTACATTTCTAAAAAAAGGTAACTCTATCGCTGTATTTCCCAACGTAGTGGGATAAATGGGACTTGGCTCTAAGTCGGACTCAGATTGAATGTTCGCAAATAATTGTCTATTTTCGTTAATGCCCTTATTGAAATCACCACACAACACAGAAGGAGTGAGTAAGTCAGGCTCCATCTCTGCAATAGCTTTCTGAATTGATCGTCCGTAGCGGCCGAGTCTTCTGTAAATGAGATACTGAATCTCATAACCTGGAGAGTTGGGGTGTATGTACACATCGGCTAGAATGAATTTAAAATCATTCGTTCGTACTTCGATGACTGTTATATTTCCAGCTAAGTTCCTAGTGAGATCGGGCGGCATAACTTTCGCTGGCCGATAAGTACTCGCGCTCTCCCGGAGTCGGAGACGCCGCGCGCTTGCGATTTTCATCGCGCGAGCTTGTAATGCCCCCCCCCCCCGGGCGTTATTCCGGTCTGCCAATTTCCGTGCTTTCTTGTTTTCTCGATACCTTCCTTTGTTTCTCAGCATTAGTTAAGGGCGGGTTACGATCTTGAATCGGTTTTTGAGATTTATCTTTGCACTTTATGCGCGGCATAGTATCAAATCTTAAATTCAACCAACTGCTGTTCCAAAACTTGTCGTAGGAAATTGTTGATCTATACACCAATATATAGTATGTTTTCTCTAATTTTAAATGGTATTTAACTTATGTCCGTAGCACTGACAGTTTTTGAAATATATTCACAATTTAACACCACTCGGTAAAGAAATTTAATTAATAAATAGCTGAACTTAGGTGTCGCGCCACCGATGATATAATCGCCGCGAGCTGAAGTTGCCGCTGTTATTACGATCGGGCAACTTTAGCCGTTCAATCAACACATGCGTAACCTACGAGCGCACGATGAATCATGAAACGCTAACCTTTCATTGCATACATCGCCACTATTTTTTGTTCATGTAAAACATGGAATTTGATTCCATGTCAAAAAAAAAAAAAAGTTCATAAATGCTTAGATAATCAGGGTCATTCTTGGTTAAGCTAATGCTTGCAATCTTGAGTTTTAAAAGGATATGTAATTTTCCTATTTTGTATTCCATTCACTTCCAGAACACAGATTCACCACAAGTATTGATGTTTCTTCAGCTTAAGCTCTCACTTTTTCTCAATGATATTTGCAGAAGAATATTTCATTCTAAATGACATACATTAAAAACTAAACTTAAATAAAATAAAAAATAAAATGCTAAATTAATGACGCTCAGTTATTACTGGCCTTTTAAACAGTTTATAATTATGTACATTTATTTTGCAAATCATATTTGTGTAATTGATGAGAGAACAAGTGTTTAGAACTAATAAGTTGCTTCCGAATAACATGTTTGTTACCATTCTGAATTTTTTTTTCAATTCTTAACTTGTCCTTGTAATACTAGACACATTTAGACATCAAGAGAACATTCAAGAAACTCATTTGTTTGATGTTGGCATAGTATTCATAAGTGATAGATTCTTGTAGTTTACATTAGTCAGAAACTAGTAAGATTTGATTAAGAAAATTCATTGAGGTCAGTCTTTATTAAATCCAGTTTCTATTTTAAAGAAAGAGTGTAATATATAGAATTGTAGTGATTCCTTGTTCATTTATGTGGTGTTACTGATGTATTTTTTTCTATTTAAAATCAATTGGGTATTTTTTATTTTTTAGCCATGCAGGTGGTAAGCTTTAGAACTCTACAGAAACAATAGTTACTGCCCTCTCACATCATTTAAACCTGACAATTCTTCAATGACAATGAAAAAGTTTTTTAAAGAACATCATCATTAAATTTGGCTTTCCCAAAAATGTTATTTCGGATAATGGAACTCAATTTACATTTAGGAAGCTGGCAGATTTTTTTAAAAGAAATTATTGTCAAATATATTTTCATTTCGAAATATTGGCCTCAGTCTAATGTAATGGAAAGATATATTCCTACTCTAAAGCAAACTATTAAAAAGTACTTAGAAAGTCATCATAACAAGTGGGATATTCATTTGGAAGAAATTCTCTTTAGATTGAGAGGTTCAGTTAATGAAGCACTAGACTTTTCTGTAATTGATGCCATGTTTGGGCTGGAATCATTATTCACTTCTTTTAACCGAGACGAAGATACTGATTTAGCCACTCCTAGTTTGCTGAAAAAGAAATTTAATAATATTAAAGGGTTAGCAGCAAGTTTAGTAACTAATCTAAAAATAAACGTTTACGACTTGCGCAGGCATTCAAGATAATAGATTTGGTATTAATGAAAAATTTCTGGGTAACGTGAAATCGGTGAAATCCTTTAATGAGTTTTTCGATTGTTTGTTTGTTATCACCACTAGTTGTTATAGGCACGTGCTGTAACTGCTTTGTAGAAGCCTTTGTGCTAGTTAGGTGGCCTTACTCAGTAAGAATGAGATTCCATATTATTATTATTATATATTATAAAAGGGTTATTTTGTCTGTCATAAGACTTTAAGTTTTTCCAATTTTGTGATCAAACTATAAGAGATAGAGTGGTCATGTACATGGATAAAATGTAGATCTTTTTAAGACAAACAAAATGCTACAAAAATCTTTCGAAAAAAGTTTTTGGTTTCCAAGATAGCGCCTTTTAAAGGGTCAAATTTTGACTTTTTCTCAATTTAAACGAAAAGTATAAAAGATGGAAGAGAACATTAAATTGAGAAAATGTTGGTATTTGAAAGTTCTATCGAACGATATATTACTGTGGTTAAAATCAAGAAAGGGTTACTACCAAACCACAGTGCAATCC
>JAFIDM010034149.1:2859-23018 GCA_023159025.1 Thereuonema tuberculata | reverse complement strand
CTGCTAAAATTATTTTCTAAATGTGAGCAAGTTTATTCCACATTTATTTATTCATAAACGCTTCAGCGTTTGCAAGATACATGCAAAAATGTGAATTTTCGGTGTGTGACGCCGACCCGCAATACATCCGAGTTATTCGGAGAAGCCACAACGGGCTGGGAAGTTATATATTCTCCGACGATCGCAACATTAATTTGCTAAATAAATAAAGTTTTGTTTTTAATGCTATATATGCAAGGGTTCCGGAGCGAAGCGACGATACCCGGCTATTATTATTATATATTATAAAAACGTATATTATAAAGCGTTGTTCTGTCTGTCATTCTGTAAGCAAAATGCTAAATTACAAATTACTAAAATGTTACTGAAATAGAGAATATATTCATAAAAAATTAAAATATATTAAACAACTGTCCAACTATACTGATTGGCGACATAAATATAGATATTTTCAAAATGAATAAAAACAATGTAGTACAGAAATACGTAAAACCTATGTGCAATAATGGTTTCAAAAATCGTCTTTACGGAACAACAAGAAACTGTACAATTCACGGAAATACGAAAACAAATATAGATCATATTTTCATAAATAAACATGATATCAAAACACCAGGAATAATATGTAAAGAACGAATCGGATAACAGTTGAAAATGAGAAAATAACACATCCAAATATAATCTATAAAGAACTAATCAATGATGTTAACAAAACAAAATTCATGAAAATCTACATATATAAAAAGAAAAGTCCTGACTCACTCACTGACTGACTCATCAACGCCCACCCCAAACCCTTCGATCTAGAAAGCTGAAATTTTGCACAGAGGTTTCCTTTATGATGTAGACAAGGAATAAGGCCGGATTTTTCGAAATTCGGGATAGGGAATAATCTGGCAAACTGACGATGAAGTGTATGGCGGCAACCCCAGGTGTGTGGCGCCAACCCGCAATACACCTGAGTTAAGTGGAGAAGGGCACAAAGGGCTGGAAAGTCGTATATTTTCCGATCTCAATATAAATTTGCTAAATAAATAAAGTTGTTTTTTTTAATGCTATATATGCAAGGGTTCCCGGAGCGAAGCGACGGTACCCGGCTAGTTTTAAATAATAAATCATGTTGGCATTGTGCTTTAGCGTTACTATTATGTCTTCTTGGTTTTATTAAGTGTTTTCTAGAGAGTAGCGTAGCTTTGTTTTAGCGTGAGCTGTTCTTTTTTATATTTCTTTATTCCGGAGGAGATTTTAATAATATATTTTAGTAATAGATATCACGGATAAATCACTTCTAAAATCATCTCTAAATTTATTTAGTAATGTCAGGGGCGTATATAAGGGGGGACCCGAGGGTCCCCCCCTCCCCGAAATAATGAAGGTATGTCCTCCAACGTTTTTTTGTTTTTTTTTTGATTGAAGAGATAGGTTTTCATGGTTTTTTGTTTTCGTTGAATAGATTTTTTGGCCCGGGCCCCCACCGAAATAATGAAGATATGTCCTCCCAATGTTTTTTTTTTTGGTTTAATGGATAGGTTTCCATCGTTTTTTTTTTGGTTGAACAGATAGGTTTCCATGGGGTGTCTACTTAAAATTACTTAACTTAACCTTACATTAATCTTGGGCCCCCACCGAAAATATATTCTATATACGCCACTGAGAAATGTAGTAATGTACATCACTCTCAGGTTTTTCATAAATCCTTTGGCTATTTTGAAATGACTTTCAGAGGATCCTGTCATTAAAGAACTCATCTGAGAACTATCGTTATTTTTATAGAGAGCTCTGGAACATGGAAACAATTGTTTCGGAAAAAGGTAATAAGTGTCAACAGGAGAATTCTTTATTAATTGATTGCACAACCTTGTTTCAAATTCCAACGTTCCCTTCAAATGTTGCTGTTTTATTGCCTAGAGTGGCAAAAAAACCTACTGCCGACACAGTAGTAACTGCACCTTTTCCATAAATAACAAGGATTGCATCTTCCTTAAACATTTTCTCTGCTAATGTTTAGTTGTGAAATCTTAAGAATGCATTGCCATAGAAGATTTTACACCAATTGTACCTTAGCATTTTTCGAAGATCATGTTTAAGCCTATTCATATCTGAAGGGCTGGATTGATGCGTATCAGGTAAATCGTCTCATCTGAAATATCAACCATCCGCTGGAGCTTTGTTAAAGTAAAAGTAGGAACTTCATTTGCATCACATATCTTAATTTGTTTACACTTAGCGAACTTACACTTTACTCTCAAGCGAACTTGGGGTTCAATTCAACGCAGAATGGTTCAGAAAGGGAAAATTGGATGTTCTAAGCCTAACTTCGTTCGATAACCCATTAATCCGTCCCTATTTAGTCTCAGTTAAGAATTCTACGATTTGCATTTAAAGGTAGGTTTATTATATTGAATGTTTTATCCATCAGGCAAATTTTGCTTAATTTACAATTTACGAAAAGGCCCTTTTTTTAAAAAAAAAAGTCAGATTTGAATTTCCGTTTTTTTTTTAAACAAATTTTACTAAAAACGTTTTCCGATTGAAGTATACTTGCTTATGTTAGTTTCATCTTTTCCCAATTACTTAATTAATTTAACTGCCGAATTTTGAGAAATCTCGGCATTATTGGTACCTTAATATTTTAATGATTTAGTTAATGTTTCACCTTGAAATTAGGGTTCGACCACGGGTACCTCCATTGTAAGATACAATTGTACAGCTGAGATCTGAGACTCCTTTTCGTTAATTGCTTTTGGTTTCATTTTATGAATTGGACCATGAAAAAGTAATTAATTGAAATATTTCTTAAAAGTTATTAATAACAGTGCTTATTATCAACCGATATTGACATTTAAATTTTAAAAGTTTTATGATTATACTCTTACAAAAAGAATACTTCCCATTCATTTAAGTTTTGATATTCCAACATAAAAATTTTCTTGAGTTCATTATAAATAGGAGCAGTTTCTTCATTGGATGTGCAGGTTGTACTATATATTCTGTAATTAAAACTGGAATGTAGACTAGATAGCGCTTTCAATTCTAAATATTGGCATATATAAAAGTGTATGTAATATGGTTTGTTATAAAGAATATTTTTAACTTCTGTTCAAGGTATACTTTTTAAATTATTTAATTTTTCCTTTTCAGTTAATAGACATTCACGACATATCAAAGTCACCATTCATTATAGAATCATTTAAAGTCATTGTTATATTGATACTATTTGCTTTGGTAGTTCGCTTCTCTGTTAGGTTTCTTTTGCTTTGCATTTTTTTGTTCAGTTTTAGAAATGCATACTTGAATTGTTCTTTCAACAGGAAAGGAACTCCGATAATATTTTATTTTTAATAAAGTTAAAAATTAGCTTGTCCAAAAGAAAAAAAAAGATATTCAAATTAAAGAATAAAAAGTAGATAAATAATTAAAAAAACTAATTTTGGAGTTTTGCTTAGGTTTTGAAATTTTTATTTTCCTGATATTTTCGTTCCTTTAAAAAAAAAAAAGTGAAATTTAATATAAGAAAGGAGACTGAAAAACAAATATGACTTAATGCTTACTTAGTCTGTTCCAAATCTATTGGTTGGTCTTAGGTGACATTACTGTAGCTGAAAATAACATTTAAAAAAATGAATATAATCAATGAATTAAATTTCTTGTGGTACCGTTTCATTGACCATGCTGTTGATAAATAGGGTCATTTTAAGAAAAATTTTGATGTTTTAAATAGCTGAAAGAAAAATGCTGTTATTTTTGAAGCCAAGGATACAACTGATTTGGCTTTGTCACTATTACAGAAAGAATTGAGACATAAGTTATGCAGATGCCTCTGATGTTGTCAGGTTAGGGCAATTCTAATCTGAAAGAGTCATGGAAAGTGAATTATGTCAAAGTCTGACAATGCTGTGGATAAGCTAATGGTTAAGCTAATGTTTGAGAAGTTTAAGAGTTTGAAAAAGATGTGTAATTTACCTACTTCTCCTATATTTTGCATTCCATTCAATTCCAGAACACAAAAGCTTTACATGAATTGGTGTTTCTTCTGCTTAAGCTGTCATTTTTTCCGAATGATGTTTGCAGAAAAATATTGTTAACTGTGGAATTGTCCACCCCCTTAAAAAGTGGTTTCGTTTTATTCTAATCTACCTCCTGTGAGGAGTAGTTCAGTCCGACCCGGTCTCCCTCTCGATAGTGGACTCTTTCGGAGTGAAAGGGAGGCACGGATCGGACTTATAATGCAGCGCAGAGCTACAAAGTCAGTTGGATGGTGGCGAGGAGCCACAAAGAGGTTCTCCGCCAAGTTCGGGGATAGTGAAGTGAAGTGAATTGAAGTGTGAAGTGAAGTGAAGTGAAGTGAAGTGAAGTGAAGTGTGAAGGGAAGTGTGAAGTGAAGTGAAGTGAAGTGTGAAGTGAAGTGAAGTGAAGTGAAGTGTGAAGTGAAGTGAAGCGAAGTGAAGTGAAGTGTGAAGTGAAGTGAAGTGAAGTGTGAAGTGAAGTGAAGTGTGAAGGGAAGTGTGAAGTGAAGTGAAGTGTGAAGTGAAGTGTGAAGTGAAGTGTGAAGGGAAGTGTGAAGTGAAGTGAAGTGAAGTGTGAAGTGAAGTGAAGTGAAGTGTGAAGTGTGAAGTGAGGTGTGAAGTGAAGTGAAGTTCATGTTGATAGGCAGTGACTGAGAGGGAGAGAGAGAGTCCCACTTGGAGAGCAGTTGATTTCGTTTTGTGGTTGATAGGCCACGGAGAGATCCTCAACTCTTGGCCGGAGAAGACGAACCAGTTGCGGAAGAATTGGAAGAAGACCGCACCAGTACGGAAGGCTTCGAAGAAGACACTTCTAAGCCAAAGCAGACGATCCAATTGCGGGAGAAGTTGGAGAAGACCGCACTAAGACGGAAGGCTTTGAGGAAGACAACTCTAGGCCGAAGCAGATGATTCAATTGCCGGGAGAAATTTCAGAAGACGGCAAAATCAGAGAAGGATACGAGGAAGTAGGCGCCCCGGAGTTATCATCCTTTATTTGAGTACTCTGTACTTCGAATTTTACTTTTGTAAATAAAAGTCTCTGTGGTTTTTAACTACCTGGCTCCCGTTGCATTCTGTTCCCCTCCGCCACCGAACCAGTTCAAAAGTTCGGTAGCAATATTTCATTCAAAATAACATACATTAAGAACTAAATTTATGTAAAATGGAAAATAAAATACTAACTTAATGATGCTCAGGTAATACTGGCCTTTTAAAAGTATCATGTTTGTTTCCACACTCATTTTTTTTTTTAATTCTTAACTTAATACTAAATACATTAAGATACCAGGAGGACATTCAAGAAACTCAATAAGTAGAAACTTTTAATAGTTTTATTGAAAATATAATAATAATTCAAATATGATAATTTGAATGATGACTGATAAAATACTTGTTGTAAAACAAGTTTGAATATATAGTTTTTAAGTTCTAACAATAAGATAGAAAGTGAGTTCAGTTCACTATCATGCAGGTGAGTTAGCACTAAAGTTCTTCTCACGTGATAAAATCTTCTTTCACAGATTTGAACTTCAGTAGTATCAACTTGATACCTAATAATCACTTTAATAATAATAATAATATTCACTGTATAAATAGTAATCGTAGTTGTCGACTTGACAAACACTGTTTTAAACTAATTGAATAAATATTCACTAATTCGCTCGATGCACTTATGACTGCTTTCAATTCTCCTAATAGTCAAATAATAAATAATCGAAGCACAACATTCACTTTATAATAAATTAATTCGAAGCACTAAGTTCACTTTATTCGCCCAATCTCGTGTCTAATAGTCACTGTAATAATTCACTAAAGTTAATATGCACTCATGTCTTGAATGTATATTCTTTCACTATCGATAATTCACTTTTATAATTATCTAACAAATAATCTTCAATTTAATAGGTAAGATTAACTTCTCGATAAACTCAATGTACGCTTCTGGAATATTACTGTTCCTTCCTAATTAATATTTATTCTCTGCGGGTTCACTGTTTCCCTTTCACTTTAATTGTAATAAAACGTACTCAGTTTCTTTGAAGTTCTCGTTGAACTGTCTGCATAAGGTTCCCAATCAATTTACATTGTATCAGGGAGACGCATACTTCCTTTTCGAAATTCGCTCCGCTGCACGCTGTCTTGAATCTTCTCAGCTGACTTCAGTCTTCCCATGATGCACTTCGCTCTGGGTTCTCTCCTGATCGTCTGCTTAGCTGGAGAATATCTCGCCTTATCCCGCGCTGGACAGTAACTGATCTTACACACATTGGAAATTTCCCACTTCTCTCCAAAACGAGGCAGCGCCTCTCGTTTTATTACTTAAGTCTGTTGACGTTTTAATTATGCAAATTTAATCATAATATATTTAATTCTTCATATATCGAATTATAAATTGGGTTTCAAGCTTTCATAAATTTTATTTTAAAGCCTATTCAAATAATATTAGTAGTTTCACTCTACAGTTTTTAATACAAATTATCAGATATTAATTTGTAAACAAATATATATTGCAGAGTTTTTAAGTTTTCAGTTGTAAGACAAATAGTTTTGAAGTTGTTTTTGATTACAAGGGAAAGGAGAAGTACAAACGATGATACTTATTTTCTGCAAGTGTTACAATAAAAAACGAAGGTTTGAAAATTTTTGAAAAAAAAAAGAAATTAATAAATTAAGTTTTTAAGGAAAGTAGGATTCAAGTTCTTTCAGAAACTTCTTGCTTTTTTTTTGGTTTTGATTTTGTTAAATCTTTTTACATTATAGGTTCCTTTCTTTGACTTTTAAATATTCAGTTATTTGTATAAATTCAATATTTTAATGTCGAGTTAAATTCAGTCTACATCCGTATTTCTCAACTATGTGGAGAGTTCTCGTGGCACACCAAAGCTTGTTTCAAAACTCTTACAGCACTACAAACTTCTTAATTGCTTGTATTGCTTGTAAAAGAATCTTTTGAAAACACCAATGATTTACAAATGAATAAAATAGCCTATTTTAAAATCTTTTAAGATATCAGGAAATATTTAAAGATGATTTAAATGTGAATTAATATTTCATTAAGCTTTGTTAGAATGAAAAATAATGTAGTTCATTGACTGTTCCTCTAGATTGGAACATTTGGCTAAGTGTGAAGCTAAATGGTGATTGCGAATGCACACTCAGGATTTTCACCTCAAGGTACCTTGAGAAGCTCTGATCAGATCTTGAGCTAAGTATATGTAAATTTACTACGTGTAATATGTAGTAAATCTGTCTGGACCTCTATTGAGTGTAGGCATCTGTAAATAAATCATTTAATAGTGCTGAAGGAACATATGTCTGTCTGGTAGTTCAGTGGTCTATGTGCTGGACTGCAGACGGGAGGAGCCCGGTATCAATTCCCGGCGGTTATCGGGGAATTCTTCCACGGTTATTTCTCCTCCAGGCGGACTCTAGGGTTCACTTAACTCACTGTCAAATGGGTGCCGGGTTTCTTACCAGGTGTTAAACGAGGACGAGCCTTGGGTTCACTATCTGATCTCAACTCGTCCCTTTGATCGAGAATCGCTCAAAGCCTGAACCTATTTCACACTCCAGGGTCTGCAAGGCCTGTTGTGGTACAATTTAACTTAAAAGGAATATAAAGCTGAAAATGCTAATGACAATGACATTCCTCATTCAATTCAACTGAATATTCATAAGTTCTTTTTTAATTGTCTTTCGAAATTTATTGTAAAACCTTAGTTTGATATTTTTCTTTGATAGAAAACTATATTAATGAATTTTTTTTTTTTTTTTTTTTTTTAAAAATAAAGCTTTTGAATGCATTTTTTTTTAAGCGGCAAATCCTGAATCTTTTTTGATTTCCCCTAACAGAATTCTGCTTTTAATTGAGAGAATTCTGGAGTCAAGCATATCTCCCCCCATAGCTACTTGAATCAGGAATATTGACTAATTAAGTTAATTAAACGTTCTTGTTTGTTTGTTTGTTTTTGCTTTTTTTAGGATTGCTTTAACTAAAATGTGTGGAAGATCAAACTCCTTTTCTTGCTTTAATTAAGACTTGTCCAAATTTGCAGCTGATCCGACTTTCTTATGTGAAATCAACTAAAATTGTTAATCAGTTGGTGAACCTGATATTGACACAAAACATAGGTAAGTTGAACATTTGTTTAGTCTTTAATGTTTGAATTAATTTTTAGTCAATTATTAAAAAATATTTATGGATATCTATAGGGTTAAAAAAGTGCTCCTAAGAAAATGATAATAGAAAAAGAAACTCCTTCTCTAGAGATTGTCTAGGATATGAATTCACTCTCAGAATATTTTATATGAGGCCTAGCGCTTTTAGGAGCAATGCGAGTGAAGATCTCAGTCTTTTTTTCTTTTCGGTTGAATGATGTGCGACAAAGGCCGAATTAATAAATTGATTAATTAGGGTCTCGTTGTTTTACATGAATTTATTTAAAAGGGTTATCGATAATAGGCGCTTGCCTACGGCTCCCAACAACCTGAAAATCACTACTTGTGTTCATTTATAAAGGTCTTGTACAGGCAATTGAATCTAAGTATTCTCATCAAAAACTATTCTGCTCCAATCATGTATTCACATCAATCAATTATTCCAAGTACAGCTGTGAAACTAACAAAATGTTAAGATCAAATCATTAATGTTGATATTCTTGTTACTTATTATTGACGTCGGTACGCACCGAAGTGCGCGCTTCGTATCCGAAGCCTCCGTGTTCCAGGGAGCGCTAGTGTTCCCAAGATGGCGAACCCCTAGCAGACTCCCTAGAATTGCAAGGGAAAGATACTGGGGTGGTTTCCCGTGGCCTTCCCCAGGACGCCATTAAGGAATGACGTCAGACCGAAGAGAAAGTGAAGAAGAGGCTGGACAACACAGGAAAGGAAATTGAAATGCCACTGCCGGGATTCGAACCCAGGTACTGGCGCACTGGTCGCCACGGCTGGCCGCCGCCGAGACCGCACGGCCACGCCAGCACGGCATTCTTGTTACTATATCATATTATTTCACTCATGTTAGCTTAATGTCTTCTTCTTTCAAGTCTAATTCTTAATATTGATTATTGAAAATGCATAGTTCTAGTTTTTATATTGTTTATTCTTCGAAGTTTTCCGACCTTTAATCAGCATAAGGCAGTTTGATTTAATTGCGATACAATCTGTACAATCCTCAATTAATTCTGCTTAAGTTTGCTGTAATTTTGTCTCAATTGTATAACAATTTTATCCTTTATTTCTATTTACTTAGTTTAGATGATTTTCCAAAATAAATAAAAAACATAATAAAACCGTCTATGCATTGTAAGTGATCGCAGGAGTACGATAAAAAAAAAGTCTGCAGTAAAAGTAACTAAGCTTGTAAAGTTGCCAATCAATCAGGACAGGATCTTTACATTCTTCTGATGTTTATCTTGTGATTCACCATTTAAAATTTAACGTTTCTCATTAGCTGAATTCACTCTCAAGAAGAACGTACAGTAACTCTGAAAAGATAAAGAATAAAAAAACTCATTATTTATGTCTTGAAAAGCATTTTCATGATCATCACTGCCTTTTCAGGCTTACGGTGGATTCCATTTAGAAGTTTTTCGTAATCGTTGGGTTAGTTTTTAAGGAGAACTTGGCTGACAAAACCAATCAAATAACTTGAATTTGTATGGTTCAGGACCTACTTTTAAGTAGGCCTATAATTCTATTTTAAAAATATAATTCATTTAAAAAAAATAATATTAGGTATATTTCCTAATTACATTTTTATAGTTAAAATGAAATTTAGATAACATTTAGTTGCATTTCAAAAATCTTTTTAAATGTAACTGAATATTAATAATTTTCATTTTCTGCCTTTAGACTTTAGATGTCTCTCCATTCAATTTCGAAAAAAAAAATCTCAACGAGAACATTAAAGGATCAGAGAAAAATGCCACCTCCTTTCGAAAACACTTCCTTTCAAGTGTTTTATAAAAATCGATTACGATTGATTATACTTCATTTTAGATGATTTGTTTGGTAAGTTATTTGTAGATATAAAAATTCTCTTTCTGTATTTCACAGCCAATCGATGAAGATGTTTCATTGCCATTTAAATGAAAGAAAAAGAGAATAAATTAATTGAATGATAAAAATGATTTAGTTTCTATTGATTTATTTAAACAAATTTTCAGTAAATCTGAAATGGGAAAATAAAAATAAATTTGTTTGGATAGCACACGACCTCTATCTCTTAATACAATTAATCAACCTCAGCAGAATTAATGTCGGGCTTTTATTTTTTTTATTTTTTGTCATTTTTTTGTCGTCTTTATATATAAAGTCTTTTGTCGTCTTTATATTTTTTGTCGTGTTATATATAAAATAAAATAAAATCTGAAAATTGTGCTACTGAAAAAAAGTTTACGTATTAAAAAACAAAACAAAAAACATTTCATACACACTATTTCTAATCTTCTTAACCTAAATATTGCTTTGTGAAAGAACAACTTTTATCATTGAATCCGAATGAAGAGAGACAGCAGTACAATATTAGACACATTCTATTCAAAATTAACATATGTAATTGTACATAATATTTAAATTTAGCGATAATAAACTAATCATAAGTTCCTCTACTAATAGGAAAATATCACATTTTAAAAATACAAAATTTCTAATAAGTTATGAAGATACATACCGAATATTTTGTAATGTCGAAATATTTTCTATTACATTGGGGCATACAGACAAAAACATAGGATATTAATAGAATTTTGAAGTATTCCTGTTTCTGATTGTTTACTAAAACAAAACAAAGACAAAACACATTTGACACTATTGATGTACTTTTTTTTTGTGTAAGTGTGTTAGTGTATATTGTGAATAAAAAAAGACTGAAATTTGCTTTTAAAGTATCCTGAAACTTCACAAATGTTCAACGTTGAATTATAAGTAATACGGATTAAATTCATTGTAAGATTTAGCCTATTAGTTATTTGGATTTATTCAAAGCATTCATTTTGGAACAAACATACTTGATAGGAAACAGTCTCAATATGCTTCCCAATCCATAAAATATACAATCTGAACCTCATGACCATAGTGTAAAATCTGAAAGCTAATTTGTATAAAATATTGTCTGCCATCTTGAATTTTGGTTTCTGGAATTCTCAAGGCACTTTCAAATATTACAGTTGTCTTATTTGACTACAACAACGCACACATTACGGTGTACTTGATCTGGCCTCGAATCATCAGTCAATAATGACCGCCCCTCTCGGTACCACTTACTTCATTCTTTAACATGGGCCACATTTCAGGCTTCTGCAAAACTCCTTATATCCCCGGTTCAACTGTATGTGGACACATATCCCACAATTCTTCGCAACGGCTTCTGTTAGCTCAGTTGTAGGTGGCCTGAATGTTAAATATTGTAGGTGGCCTGTTAGCTCATTTAGTTAGTGTTGTGCTAATAACGCGAAAGTCGTGGGTTCGATCCCCTCATTGGCACTTTTTTTTAAGTTTTTTTTTTTTTAAATTATTATTAGGAATTCAGTGTATTAACAAGGTTTGAGTTAAGAATGACGATTTTTCCATATAAATAGGGGTGGGTAAGATAGCATGCGGTCGCAAAAAGACTCGCGCGAGCATTTTCTAGACGACCACGGCGCAGTCTATTCTAAACTAAAGGTGACTCAGAAGCCGTTGCGAAGCACTGTGATTGATTTACTAATCACTATCCCTACCTTGTTTTAATGCAGTCTTAATAGCACTTTTCCGTTTTTTTTTTTAAAAGCAAAATTCTAAACCTCATTTTTACAAAATACAAGCACCTAAATGATTTTCAGCAAATAACTAAGAATAAATCATAAAATACTATTTCCATATGAAAAAATAATGTATAATCTTATTATTGAAAACGCTTACCATATACTACAACAAATTAATAATTTAGAAACCACGACATATATAAGAAGAAAACTTAATAATTTATACTATTTTTAAAACCCAAAAAAATGGCCTAAGAAATAAAAATAGAATCATACAAAAAAATTAAATCCTTTAATTTTAAAAATAACTAAACTAGCAGAACTTAAAAAGGAAATAATGAAAAAAAATTTAAATAAAGAAATAAAATGGAAGATTTATATAAAATAATGATGATAATAATAATAATAATTTTTATTTTTAATTATTTTCTCATTATTCATTAAATTTCTTTATTTAACTGTATGGTCTTTTTGTACCTCGTAGGATTGATTATATTTTGATCAACAGAAAAATTAGAAATTAATTCTTTGATACCTTTCTTTACATATTTACATCAAAAATAACCCATAAACTGAGCTCAACAATTTTTCAAAAAAAAAATAACAACAACTTTGTGCTGCATAGTGGACCAAGATATAGTACTCTCGTATTTCACGGGACAACCATCCTACGCATTGAACCACACTTAAAAAAAAAATTAAATGGAATGAACGCAAAGTATAGGCCTAAATTACTAATTCGTACCCATTGATTGATATTCCTCTCTGTATGTAATATTTTTGTCTGGGTCATCGGAATGAATCGCCTCAAAGAGCCTTTTTCTATGCATTTGAGTCACTAAGGGTCGCTTTTCTTCCCGGTTTTGCTACGAGGCATTGTTGTCCTTGGCATCAACCACTGAAACACAAAATACGAAATATATTGTAACCTCTTGTACCATAAACCACTGGCCCAAGGTACAAGACGCAATTGTAGCCTGAAGTACACGAGTATCTATATTCAAAAAATATGGCTGCCTGCACACTACCTACAGCCAAATTATGAAGTTTCGTCACCATTATACTCATCATATAACGGGAATCTCAACAAATATACAGTAAGTAATCTTTGTGTGTGAGTTAAACATAAACTCTCACTCAATCGGGGGCGAAAAATTTTACTTTTAACTCGTAACTTTTTGCTCGAGCATATGTAATCTTTACACAAGCATGTACAAACGCAGACTGGTAGTCAAGTATATCACTAACAGTACTAACATGTAAGAAGGACATAGTTCTACGAGATCACTAGGTTCCAGCATGTTCCAAATATTCAAATTGGTCCAAGGTACACTTTGATCTTGGTAGAACACTCTCCCCTACCCATTCCTTAGCTGATAAGTGATGAGATAAAGTAGGCATACCAACATTCAAATACCAGTGTGCTAAGTCTTGTTTTAAATTTCTTTCCAACGCTTTTTAAGAGGTGTTGCAAACTATATAGCAAAACTATAAATCCCTGCTGTAGTAAGCTATTACGCGGTTATAAAATGATAGTCTTGGACCTAATCTGTAATCTTACAAAATAATTTTGTACTTTCTCGAACCAATGGAATTAAAACGAATATTCATTATTTTTGAACGATTCCGAAATGGGTCGTAGATATGTAACAGATTGAAAACTCTTGTTTGTAGGTTTGTTTGATTAGTTTTTTTCTTTTTTTTTTGTAATTTTTAGGAACATTCGAAATTTTGTTGGCGGGCGTCGGATGCATATTTTGAAAGCAAGAACTTGTACCGTTGATAGCGGAGCGATATACCCATCATTGCGGCAAATTTGAAATTAAATTATTATCGAGAACTGAGAAAGTATCATTAATAAGGCAAAAATTCTAAATAAAAATACCTAAAATTAGGAAGTTTTTGTAAAAAATTATAAAGACATGAAAGGAAATGAAAATATCGGATAAAGATAAAATTTATTTAATAATGAAATGAAGTGAAAGTATGCTTTTATTGCGAAAAATCGTGTGTTGCATCATCGTCTGTTTTTTTTGTTCTTGAAATAAAGCCAGTAAAAATTGTAAGAAAATACAAAGAAAACATTAAATTTATGCAAAATTTAGGTAAGAAATGATGGGAAAATAAGCTTTCAATATTATATCATCATCGTCTTCTTCTTCTTTTCTTTTGGAAATAAGCCAGGAAAAGCCAACAAAATTTTAAGAAAAAAACTTACAGTTTTCCTGTTAATTAACATTAGATTAAGCGAGGTGAGGTAAGATGCTCTCCAGGATGTTTCCTTTGGAAATTAAAAACGAAAAAAAAATAAAATAAAAAAAATTGTAATCTTTGTTACAATTAATATTATATCGGAACATAGATCAACTCCTAAAGTATTATATTAATTAAGTCATTTCTTTATTCTTTTAAATATTTCAATTCCCTTTCAATTTCAATTTCGGAATTCCCATCATTTCAAATATCATTTCGGATTGACCCTGAATTTGGCAACTTATCCGCCATCTTGAAAATAGTTCAAACGCAGCCTTATTTTATACGGGTGCTTCCGCAAAGAGTCGCACCTAAACTTAAAAAAACACTACAAAAAAAAAATTGAGCTTTTCAACGGTTTTATATTCAGTATGTATCGGTATTTCGGAATCGTTTCGTTCCAAAATCACGAAAATTCGTCTTAATTCCACTGGTTCGGCATTCTACACAATTATCAATAAATTCAAATATTTATGTGTTTTTCTGTAATATTCTCTATTTGAAAACATTACTTCTAAAGCTCAAGATTTTATTCATTAGACATATAAAAAATTTTGAAGCCGTAAAATTCATTCAAAATTTTATGGAAAAAGAAATTGCTAAATATTAACACAAACTGCTGCTATAATAAATATAAGGGCGAATGTTAGATAAATGTTCTAATTGAACATGGAAATTGAGATAGTTTAATTTCAATGTGCAATATTTAAATTTAGAAACAAACAACAATAAATAATAAAAAAAATATAAAATGGAAATTATTTCAAATTAAAAAAAACAAAAAAAGAATTATCAAATCAGGCGAGATCCCAAACGTTTGTTTCTATCGAATAATAATAATAAATAAAGCTTATACCCTTCATTGTCTGGAGAATGATACTTGATTTTTGAGATGGGCAAATGCTGCAATTGTTAAAAACATATTTCTTTCAAATGCCTGTTCTTTCGTTTCTAGATATTTTAGCTCTCTTAATACATTGGTAAATTATGTCCAAATTCAGAACTTAATATATCGTAGAGGAAATGTCTGAACAAAACATAATGGAAAACAAATGGGCGAATCTTCCTACACCCGTATTGACAAATATTTTTCGTTATTTGGGTTTGGACGATCGGAAAAGCGCAAGTTTATGCTGTAGATCTTGGTCTGGAATCCTGGACTGCCCTAGTTTGTGGCGTTTTTTGATCTGTCAGTTTCATTCAGAATTCCAAATATCCATGGAAAACTGTTGTAACGGTTTTAAATGTTTGCGAATTCTGAATCACTGTTCTCCCTGGATCGAGAACCTGACATTTCTGATAATGCACCTGACATTTCTGATAATGCATTTCTGATAATGCAACAGTGATGAAAATGTTGAATCCATGATAACATTCTTTCAAAGGTAGGAAAATTTCTGCGATTTTTAATAACTCTTCTAATAAACAGTTTCCTTCAATATTGAATTATACAAATTGTGTAGAATATAGTTAGTAATTTTCTAGAATACTTATTTAAGCAGTTTTGAATACATTTTGAAAATTATTAATTTAATTTTAAATTAAATTAATTTCAATATATTAAATTTAAATTAAATTAAAGTAATTTTAAAACATAGAATTTAAATTTTAGGCAGATTTCTAGCTCCTGATATCAAATGGCAGTAAAATTTTAAAGACAATCGTAAACGTTTAGAGATAAGGAAAAACAAAGTGTGTTCCCTTAACAGTATCTTACGCCTTTTTGTCTCTTCTAATAATGGAGGAAACCTCAATGATTAATGTGTCATAAGACGGTTTATTCTCTAAAAGCACGAGCAAAGATTCAGACAATAATCTTTTTCACAGCACTAATAATACTTTTATCAATTGTTTGTTTTGTATTTACGTTCGGTGTGGTTTTTATTAGAACAATACTAAAATTATTACAGGGTATCCTAAAAACATGTCAAATGTTAAGGTCAATGGTTTTGAGTATCTGGGAGCATTTTAATTAAGGGTATAACAGTGGTTATAATAGAATCGATTATACTGTATAAGTTTTCACAATAGAATTTCAACAGGAATTTTTAAACTTTAAGGATTTTTAAAGAAAGTGTTTCAACATAATGTACAACTTAAGTTTCAGTTATTTTTTTTAACTGGTGAGTTTGAAATCCGGTGTTCTATAAGGCCTGAAGTAAAATGTAGTGGTTTTGTTTTATAATAGTTTCATTAGTCTTTATAAAAATTCCTGGCTTCGGGCAAAAACTTATTAATTATTTAACATAAGTTTCGTGATCCCTCATTGTAATAAATATAATCTATCAATTAGACAATGAATATAATAAATTGACTTTGAATTAAGCTGTAGCCATATTCTACGTGTAGGACATGTATTTATGATGTCACCAACGAACGAAAAACAACTAACCAAATAAAAGCCTCATTAAAATATAATCATTCGAAAATTTGAGGGGTCACGAAACTTTTGTTAAATAAATATTTGAATTGTTTTCCTGTAGACTACTCTGATATGGTAAATAAATACTCTTGATGTATTGTTTGAAAATGTACAATTTTAATGTACCTGTATAACTGACATGTTGTTTGAATCCTCCTTACAATGGTGTTGATGCTTTCTATGCCTTCAAATTTGGATGGTCTCTTGTTTTAGAACAACGATTATTCTGGACGGATAGCAGAAACAACAGCTTGAAATAGCTCTCTAAGAAAAAGATCAAGAGGCGTTAGGTTTAGGAATTTAGATGGCCATTTAATGGGACTTTGCCATCCAATCAACTTTGTTTTAGAAATGTTTCTTACACCAATATTTCGCTTGTTGATTGCGTAATAAAGAAATCATATGCTCGGTTTGACACTGGATTATATTTGAATTTATCAATAAAGTAAAATTACAGGATATGGAAATACGAGAAAAATAGTAGTGTTTTCCTAATTTTAATATTGGATTACAAATATGGCCTAATTAATCTATATAATTCTAAAGCCCTATGAATTGGATTAGTTAGAAAGCAGTGGCGGCTTTTCAGGGGAAGTAGGTGAAGTGGCACTTCACCAATTCTTTATAATAAAATAATATTATTTATTTATAATATAACAATTATTAAGAGGAAAAATTTATTTTCCTTATCACGTATGTTGGTTTTAATAGAAACGTATTTTTGTATTTTGTAAGTCCCGCGCCGTCGAGTTCTGGCACCGAGTGCGGTGCGATTCTGACCGACCAAGTGAAGCAGGCCTCGTTTTCAGTTTCTCAACCTCAGGGGCGGAGCTTACATCGCCAACCGAGGCGATGGTTGCTATGACAACCGTGACATCACCCGCTGTAGAGCGAGGCCATGGGTGCAGTTCCAAAGACAGATATGCTCTCTTCTTCCAGTGAAGAAATTCTATCGGAGCGCGCTTGTTTTAAATATGAATCCTTTTTAAGATATAGTGTGTGTTTTATTAGAAACATCATTTTCACGTTGGAAAGACGAAGATAATAAGAAAGTTATTGTAATATTTTATATTATATATTATAATATATATATAATTTATAATATATATTATGATATATTATAATATAATTAGATAAGAAGGAAGTTATCATAATATTTTATATTATATATTATATATAATATATATATATATATAATTTATAATATATATTTTGATATATTATAATATAATTATTTTCCTACTAGCTCTTCACCTAACTTCGCAGCCACGAGCCGCCATTGTTAGAAAGCAATTAAGCTGCTGTTAGTAAGCTTGAATAATAAGATGTTTTTCAAGCTACCGAATCTGTAAAAGGACTCACAATATTCTATATAAAGGTACAGGTCGTTGCTGCATAGTTTTTGGATTTCATGAAGCGCAAACAAAGCTTTGAATATATCTTAGATACAGATATCTCGATAAGATAATTTCCTTAAGGACTTCAGTCGACTGTTAATACAGAGATGGAAATTGAAAACACAGCAACCAGAAGAAGTAATTGCAGAAAGGTGAAATTTGACGAGGAAGGTCGTATAAGTGCTTGAAATATATGATTACAAATAGAAACGCGATATGCCATGGAATATGCAGTGTAAAGGGTCCGATGTGTGACATTGAACTCGCATTAGTATCGGATATAACTATCTGACGCTGTAATGCAGGCCTGCACTCTGGCTTACATACGATCCCCTTGAGGAACGTCATTCCGTGTTTGTTCAACCTGCAGATATAATTCAGGCGAAGTTCTTAGCAGGTGGTTCACCCAGGATACATGTTGTCCCCATCCACTTCCAGACATGTTGCATCAGATAGAGGTTGGGTGACAATGCTTGATACGGTAATCCACAGACCTGCGTTACTGGGCATTAAGTTAAACGAATTGCATGTGGACGTTTATTGTCCTTCTGGAACAACACATCCGCATGTCAAGCAGGAAAGGTGTCAGGACTGGTTGGAAGATGTTCTGGAAGCCCGAAGCGGTATTCAGTGTTCCTTTCCACGAACATCAGACTTGTACAATCATTATTGCCCATACCAAAACACCGTGAGTGGGCCTCATGTGTTTCAGCCGAATACATCCTTCAAGTTGACTCTCCACTCTCCGTCGGACACGTAACCGACCATTACTCTTTCAGTGACGGAAATGGCTTTCGTCACTAAAAACGACAGATCTTAATTCCTCTCTACAACCAGTCTGTCCTTGACACCACTGCAGGAGCATCCGGCATTTTGACGAGGAGTAAGCGGTAGTAGTGCCAAACAAAGGCGTGCACGTATTTCTACTTCCAAGAGACGATTGAGGATTGTTCGAACTGGCGTTTCTGGTGCGATAAAGGCTCGGAAGTATGTCGCTGTGGCAGTTCGATCTGTCAGAGCCAAACTGCAGATGTGTCTGTCATTACGTGCAGTCGTATGCTGGAATGTCCGGAACCAACTGGGCGTGTGTACACCTTTCTCCTATCACCGTAGTCAACATCGCAGCACTGTAGACAAACCCGTCCAAACCTTTCCGCAATTGAACTTCTCGCTGGCCCACAAAGCGATCCCGTTCAAACTGACAAATACACAAAGAGGGCAAGAGTCCGTCTTCCGAAAGATACTCAGTTCCAAGAATATTAAACAATACATACTTGTTCCTTACTGCCCATACACCGTCGAATGATACCTTAAATAAGTACGACTGTTGCTGCCGTCACTGACGGATAGAGCATTCCAATAACATTATACTTGTGATCACATACTTGTCTGCTCATTACGTTTTACATTTTACTATTCCTACATTAATCCCTTCTGGGTGTTGCGTTTTCAATTTCCATCAGTGTAGATACTCTTAGAAACTTTTCTGCATCAACATAGCAGAAGAAATTAAGTCTGTTTGGATATTTGTATTGCAACGTTCGTAACTGACTGCATGGCCTCTTCCATACATTAGAAAAATCATATAAGTTTATTGTAGATTATTTTGCGTAAGCAACACTTGTATTTAATTGAAAAAAAATATAATATATAATAAAATTTTCCAGAACTATTTTTTTTATTAAGGTCTTTAAAAGCGTTTTAATAAGTTAAGATCTCGCTCAAAATCTTTTATTCTATTTTTCTTTTCGAATTATAAAAAAAAAAACGAGAAAAAACATCAATTCATTTTAAACACAGCATGTTACTTTATTATTTAGTAATATAGGTAAATCCTATACATTACCACCATGGAAATTCTAAGCAACACTTAACATTCAGGTTGTTTAGAAGCACATTAGATAGTGAACTTTCCATTTCCGGTCAAATATCTATATAATTCATAACAAAATTCTAGAAAGCCTTGAAGAAATGTCACACAGCAGAAGAGAGTGTAATGAAAATACATATTTTGTTATAGTTTAACATAGGTAGAAAATAAATCCAATCGTGAACAAAGTACTCCGGCTGCAATTGTTTTCTTTTTTTTTTATTTCTGTAGACTCATAGAAGCAGAAGACGTACCTCAACTGAAGATATTTGTGATTGTGATACAAGACTTAGTTTCACTAAATTTCAATGAGGATCTTATGCATGAACTAAGCTTTTATTTATCAAACTTTCTTCGAAGACAAAAGTGTCTGATTTCATTTCGTTGTTTCCTGAATTTGCCTCCTATAGATGTAGCTTTAGTGGTTGATGCTGTCGCTAGCGGTTCTGCTAAAACATTGAAAGT
>JAFIDM010034148.1:50679-69894 GCA_023159025.1 Thereuonema tuberculata | reverse complement strand
TCAATTTATTAATAGTATAAAGTTAATGGCATAAATTCAGGATGCAGACTGTATTTTGTAACTTTGCTTTACCTCCTTGTTTAAATTTGTAGTATAATGAAGATATAGAAATAGTGTTTTTACTTAATTAGATCGATTAATTAAGTTTAAGTTGTGAAGATGCTCAATTTCCTGATCAATTTCCTTGATTATATGTCAAAATATTGTTTGGGATTTTCAAAACTCATTTGTGTACAAAAAATTTGGTTAATTTTTTTAATGGAATGATTGCATCAATTTATAGCCTGCTACTGTAAGTAAAAAATTTGTTTATAATCATTTAAATTCAAGCTCAGATTTAAAAATGAATCAACACATGATAGGGCTTTCTCCATACTTTCTTAATTTCAAACATTTCATAGACATAATGTTTTGTAATTGTTCCCTACAACGGTTATGAAATTAGTAAAGTAGACTTTGAAACTATCATAGATTTTACTTTCACTACTGTTATGATCTCTCTATGTGTGAAAACTACCATAGAGAAAAGAAAATGTAGTCATATGAATTAGTTTATTTATTAATTATTGAAAAGATATCCAAAAAGAAAATTAAAAAATAGTTGAATTAAGATCAACTTATTAATAGTATAAACTAAATGGCATAAATTCAGGATGCAGACTGAATTTATTTTATTAATAAAGTAGACTTTGAAACTATTATACATTATACTTTTACAATTGTAATGGTGTCATACTAATTAGTTTAATTATTAATTATTAAAAAGATATTCTCAAAAAATTAAGAGATAGTTGAATTAAGATCAATTTATAAATAGTCTGAACTTAGTGGTATAAATTCAAGAGCCAGACTTTATTTTATTAATAAAGTAGACTTTGTAACTATTATACATTATACTTTCACTACTATAATGATGTCTCTATGTGTGAAAATTACTATAGAGAAAAGAAAATCTAGTCATACTAATTAGTTTAATTATTAATTATTAAAAAGATACCCAAAAGAAATTTAAGAAATTGTTCAATAAAGATCAATTTATTAATAGCATAAACTTAATGGCATAAATTCAGGATGCAGACTCTATTTTGTAACTTTTCTTCACCTCCTTGTTTAAATTTGTAGTATAATGAAGATATAGAAATAGTTTTTTTACTTAATTAAATCGATTAATGAAGTATAAGTTGTGAAGATGTTCAATTTCTTGATCAATTTCCTTGATTATATGTCAAAATATTGTTTGGGATTTTCAAAACTCATTTGTATACAAAAAATATGGCTAATTTTTTTAATGGAATGAATTGATCAATTTATAGGCTGCCACAGTAAGTAAAAAAATTTTTATCTTCATTTAAATTCAAGCCAAGATTTAAAAATGAATCAACACGTGACAAGGCTTTCTCCATAGTTTCTTAATTTCAAACATTTCATAGAAAAAATGTTTTGTAATTGTTCGCTACAACGGTTATGAAATTAATAAAGTAGACTTTGAAACTATCATAGATTATACTTTCAGTACTATAATGATGTCTCTATGGAGAAAATTACTATAGAAAAAAGAAAATCTAGTAATACCAATTAGTTTAATTATTAATTATTATTATTATATTAATACAAGCGAATTGACCACTTAGGATCACGCTACAACTTCATTTCCTTTTCCCTGTTCGAAGCTTTCTCTGTCTCCAATACTCCTTCATGCGTTCATTGGGCTGCTTCCGTTGATCTTCAGTCCAGGTTCTTCCGGTCTTCATGACTCGACTTGAAACACTTCCAAATTTTTCACTGTGTTTCTAAATGTATTTCTGTCTAACATTTCGACCTCTGAGATGTTTAATATTTCCATATCCCTCTTTACTTCTTTAATCAATGCTGTAGTGGTCTTCTTTCTCCAGAAGAATTCAAATATCTGTTTAGTAAGTCTATTCTCATTCATTCTAAACAAATGTCCGAGGAACGTCAGCCTTCTCTTCTTCATGGTCTCCGAGATTCTTTCCACCTTCTGGTAAACTTCTTTGTTACTCCTAAGTTTCCACTCACTTTCAATCTGAACAGCACCCATAATTTTCCTGAGGATTCTTCTTTCCTAGACCTATAGTTTCTCTAGCTTATAGTTCATGGCCAGGCATTCACTAGCATATAGGCATTCTGTTTTGACCACAGTGTTGTAGTGTGTTACTTTAGCAATCCAGGATAAACACTTCTTATTGTAGATGTTTTTTGTCAATCCATATGCTCTCTCCATTTTTGAGATCCGGTCTGTCACAGCGGCTTTTTCTAATCCATTTTCCTGTATGGTCTCACCCAAGTACTTGAACTTCTTGACCCCTTCGATTCGTCCTATTTCGGTTTCCAAGAATTTGATGTTTGTCATGAATTTGGTCTTTTCTGTTGAAATCCTCAATCCTATTTGTCTTGCAATAGAGATTAATTTGATTAATTGCGATCTCTGGACTTTCCGATAATACAGCAAAGTCATCTGCGAAAGCCAGGCAGTTGACCTTAATCCCTTTTGGCTTTCTCCCTAGGCATATCGGAGTTATCCCTTGAAGTTCAAGCTCCGAGTTCCAAATTCTCACAATCTTTTCCAGGACGCAGTTGAATAGGAGCGGGGATAGACCATCACATTGCTTCACGCCTGTCTTGATTTCAAACGATTACGATAGATGCCTGAAAAATTTCACTCTAGAAGTTGTGTTAGGGTCTCTTTGATTTTATTTGCCAATTTTCTTTTAATACCAAATTCCCTAATGATCAAATCTAAAGTCTTCCTGTCCACCGAGTCAAAGGCCGTTTTGAAGTCAACGAACGACACTATAATTTTCTTACCACTCAGCACTCTGTGGCGAATTATAGACTTCAAGTTGACGATCTGATCGACACAGGAGTGGCCTTTCCTAAACCCTCCTTGTTAATTATTAAAAATATACCCAAAAGAAAATTAGGAATTGTTAAATTAAGATCAATTTATTAATAATATAAACTTAAAGTTATAAATTCAGGATGCAGGCTTTATTTTATTAATACAGTAGACTTTGAAACTATCATAGATTAAACTTTTATTACTGTAATGGTGCCTCTATGGGTGAAAATTACTATAGAAGAAAGAAAATCTAGTCATACCAATTAGATTAATTATTAATTATTAAAAAGATATCCCTCAAAAAATTAAGAGATAGTTGAATTAAGATCAATTTATTAATAGTATAAAGTTAATGGCATAAATTCAGGAAGCAGACTCTATTTCGTAACTTTTCTGCACCTCCTTGTTTAAATTTGTAGTATAATGGAGATAATGAAATAGTTTTTTTGCTTAATTAAAACGATTAATTAGGGTTAGGTTGTGAAGAAATTTAATTTCCTGATCAATTTCCATGATTTTATTTCAAAATATTGTTTGGGATTTTCAAAACTCATTTGTGTACAAAAAATTTGGCTAATTTTTTTAATGGAATGATTTGATCAATTTATAGGCTGCCACTGTAAGTAAAAAATTTGTTTATACTTATTTAAATTCAAGCTAAGATTTAAAAATGAATCAACACGTGACAAGGCTTTCTCCATACTTTCTTAATTTCAAACATTTCATAGACATAATGTTTTGTAATTGTTCGCTACAACGGTTATGAAATTACTAAAGTAGACTTTGAAACTATCAAAGATTATACTTTCACTACTATAATGATGTCTCGATGTGTGAAAATTACTATAGAGAAAAGAAAATCTAGTCATACCAATTAGTTTAATTATTAATTATTAAAAAGATATCCAAAAGAAAATTAGAATTGTTGAATTAAGATCAATTTATTAATATATAGTATAAACTTCAAGTTATAAAATCAGGATGCAGACTTTATTTTATTAATAAAGTAGACTTTGAAACTATAATAGATTAAACTTTCATTACTGTAATGGTGTCTCTATTGGAGAAAATTACAATAGAGAAAAGAAAATTTAGTCTTACCAATTAGATTAATTATTAATTTCTTTCTTTCTCCATACAAATGATTTGATCAATTTATAGCCTGCTACTGTAAGTAAAAAATTTGTTTATACTAATTTAAATTAAGGCTTTCTCCATACTTACTTAATTTTAAACATATCATAGACAAAATTTTCTGTAATTGTTTGCTACAATGGTTATGAAATTAACAAAGTAGACTTTGAAACTATCATTGATTATACTTTCACTACTGTATTAATGTTTCTACGGGTGAACTACCATAGACAAAAAAAAATCTAGTCTTATGAATTAGTTTATTTATTAATTATTGAAAAGATATCCAAAAGAAAATTAAGAAATAGTTGAATTAAGATCAAATTTTTAATAGTATTCACTAAATGGTATAAATTCAGGATGGAGACTGGATTTATTTTATTAATAAAGTAGACTTTGAAACTATCATACATTATACTGTTACAACTGTAATGGTTTCATACCAATTAGTTTAATTATTAATTATTAAAAAGATACCCCCCAAAAAATTAAGAAATTGTTGAATGAAGATCAATTGATTAATAGTATAAACTTAATGGCATAAATTCAGGAAGCAGACTCTATTTCGTAGCTTTTCTTCACCTCCTTGTTTAAATTTGTAGTATAATGGAGATATAGAAATAGTTTTTTTGCTAAATTAAATCGATTAATTAAGGTTAAGTTGTGAAGAAATTCAGTTTCCTGATCAATTTCCTTGATTATATTTCAAAATATTGTTTGGGATTTTTAAAACTCATTTGTGTACAAAAAATTTGATATTTTTTTTTAATGGAATGATTTGATCAATTTTTAGGCTGCCACTGTAAGTTAAAAAAATTGTAGACTCATTTAAATTCAAGCTAAGATTTAAAAATGAATCAACACGTGACAAGGCTTTCTCCATACTTTCTTAATTTCAAAAATTTCATAGACAAAATGTTTTGTAATTGTTCGCTACAACGGTTATGAAATTAATAAAGTAGACTTTGAAACTATCATAGATTTAATTATTATTTTAATTATTAATTATTAAAAATATACCCAAAAGAAAATTAGAAACTGTTGAATTAGGATCAATTTATTAATAGTATAAACTTAAAGTTGTAATGGTGTCTCTATGGGTGACAATTACCATAGAGAAAAGAAAATTTGGTGATACCATATAGATTAATTATTAATTTCTTTCTTTCTCCATACAAATGATTTGATCAATTTATAGCCTGCTACTGTAAGTAAAAAATTTGTTTATACTAATTTAAATTCAAGCTAAGATTTAAAAATGAATAAACACGTGACAAGGCTTTCTCCATACTTTCTTAATTTCAAACATATCATAGACAAAATTTTCTGTAATTGTTCGCTACAATGGTTATGAAATTAATAAAGTAGACTTTGAAACTATCATTGATTATACTTTTACTACCATAGAGAAAAAAAAACTTAGTCATACCAATTAGTTTCCAACTAAAATAGTTTTTTTGCTTAATTAAAACGATTAATTAGGGTTAGGTTGTGAAGAAATTTAATTTCCTGATCAATTTCCTTGATTTTATTTCAAAATTTTGTTTGGGATTTTCAAAACTCATTCGTGTACAAAAAATTAGGCTAATTTTTTTAATGGAATGATTTGATCAATTTATAGGCTGCCACCGTAAGTAAAAAATTTGTTTATACTTATTTAATTTCAAGCTAAGATTTCAAAATGAATCAACACGTGACAAGGCTTTCTCAATACTTTCTTAATTTCAAACATTTCATAGACATAATGTTTTGTAATTGTTCGCTACAACGGTTAAGAATTTAATAAATTAGACTTTGAAACTATCATAGATTATACTTTCACTACTATAATGATGTCTCTATGTGTGAAAATTACTATAGTAAAAAGAAAATTTAGTCATACCAATTAGTTTAAGTATTAATTATTAAAAAGATATCCAAAAGAAAATTAGGAATTGTTGAATTAAGATCAATTTATTAATAGTATAAACTTAAAGTTATAAATTCAGGATGCAGACTTTATTTTATTAATAAAGTAGACTTTGAAACTATCATAGATTATACTTTCACTACTATAATGATGTCTCTATATGTGAAAATTACCATAGAGAAAAGAAAATCTAGTAATACCAATTAGTTTAATTATTAATTATTAAAGATATACTCAAAAGAAAATTAGGAATTGTTGAATTAAGATCAATTTATTAATAGTATAAACTTAAAGTTATAAATTCAGGATGCAGACTTTATTTTATTAATAAAGTAGACTTTGAAACTATTATAGATTAAACTTTCATTACCGTAAAGGTGTCTCTATTGGAGAAAATTACCATAGGGAAAAGAAAATTTAGTCATACCAATTAGATTAATTATTAATTTCTTTCTTTCTCCATACAAATGATTTGATCAATTTATAGCCTGCTACTGTAAGTAAAAAATTTGTTTATACTAATTTAAATTTAAGCTAAGATTTAAAAATGATTCAACACGTGACAAGGCTTTCTCCATACTTTCTTAATTTCAAACATATCATAGACAAAATTTTCTGTAATTGTTCGCTACAATGGTTATGAAAATAATAAAGTAGACTTTGAAACTATCATAGATTATACTTTCACTACTGTATTAATGTTTCTATGCGTGAAAACTACCATAGAGAAAATAGAATCTAGTCATATGAATTAGTTTATTTATTAATTATTGAAAAGATATCCAAAAGAAAATTAAGAAATAGTTGAATTAAGATCAACGTATTAATAGTATTCACTAAATGGTATAAATTCAGGATGAAAACTGAATTTATTTTATTAATAAAGCAGACTTTGAAACTATTATACATTATACTTTTACAACTGTAATGGTGTCATACCAATTAGTTTAATTATTAATTATTAAAAAGATAACCCTCAAAAAATTAAGAAATTGTTGAATTAAGCTCAATTTACCTCCTTGTTTAAATTTGTAGTATAATGGAGATAATGAAATAGTTTTTTTGCTTAATTAAATCAATTAATTAGGGTTAAGTTGTGAGGAAATTTAATTTCCTGATCAATTTCCTTGATTTTATTTCAAAATTTTGTTTGGTATTTTCAAAACTCATTTGTGTACAAAAAATTAGGCTAATTTTTTTAATGGAATGATTTGATCAATTTATAGGCTGCCACTGTAAGTAAAAAATTTTTTTATACTTATTTAAATTCAAGCTAAGATTTCAAAATGAATCAACACGTGACAAGGCTTTCTCAATACTTTCTTAATTTCAAACATTTCATAGACAAAATGTATTGTAATTGTTCGCTACAACGGTTATGAAATTAATAAAGTAGACTTTGAAACTATCATAGATTATACTTTCACTACTATAATGATGTCTCTATGTGTGAAAATTACTATAGTGAAACGAAAATCTTGTCATACCAATTAGTTTAATTATTAATTATTAAAAAGATATCCAAAAGAAAATTAGGAATTCTTGAATTAAGATCAATTTATTAATAGTATAAACTTAAAGTTATAAATTCAGGATGCAGACTTTACTTTATTAATAAAGTAGACTTTGAAACTATCATAGACTAAACTTTCATTACTGTAATGGTGTCCCTATGGGTGAAAATTACCATAGAGAAAAGAAAATTTAGTCATAGCAATTAGATTAATTATTAATTTCTTTCTTTCTCCATACAAATGATTTGATCAATTTATAGCCCGCTACTGTAAGTAAAAAATTTGTTTATCCTAATTTAAATTCAAGCTAAGATTTAAAAATGAATCAACACGTGACAAGGCTTTCTCCATACTTTCTTAATTTCAACCATTTCGTAGATAAAATTTTCTGTAATTGTTCGCTACAACGGTTATGAAATTAATAAAGTAGACTTTGAAACTATCATAGATTATACTTTCACTACTGTAATAATGTTTCTATGGGTGAAAACTACCATAGAGAAAAGAAAATTTAGTCATACCAATTAGTTTAATTATTAATTATTAAAAAGATACCTAAAAGAAAATTAAGAAATTGTTGAATTAAGATTATGTATTAATAGTATAAACTTAATGGCATAAATTCAGGATGCAGACTCTATTTTGTAACTTTTCTTCACATCCTTGTTTAATTTGTTGTATAATGGAGATATACAAATAGTTTCTTTGCTTAATTAAATCGATTAATTAGGGTTAAGTTGTGAAGAATTCAATTTCCTGTTCAATTTCCTTGAATATATTTCAAAATTTTGTTTGGGATTTTCAAAACTCATTTGTGTACAAAAAATTTGGCTAATTGTTTTAATTCAATGATTTGATCAATTTAAAGCCTGCTACTGTAAGTAAAAAATTTGTTTGTACTCATTTAAATTCAAGCTAAGATTTAAAAATGAAAACTACAATTAGATAAAAGAAAATCTAGTCATAAAAAAACAAAATAAAAACAAAAAACAAAATCTTACAAAATAAAAAAAAATTAAACAATGAAAAGATGAAACGCTCCCAAAAACTTTCAATAGCAGAAAGCAATTTCCGATTTTAAAGTTATAATTGCTGACACCAGGAGAGACAAAAATTATCTACATCTCACGGTGTTAATTTTATTTGTGACAACGAAAAGGAGGATTACTTTTAAGGTAGGGGGGATAAAACTTGAGAAAAAAAGCCGTATAAGTTGAGGTTTTGAAACGTTGTTTTATTGGGGTTTGTAATTTTTAATTTTTAATTGTAAATAGGTATCTGAATAGTGGTTTTTTAAATAGCTGTTTTGTAATTGTTCGCTACAACGGTTACGAAATTAATAAAGTAGATTTTGAAACTATCAAAGATTATACTTTCACTACTGTAATAATGTTTCTATGGGTTACAACTATAATAGAGAAAAAAAAATCTAGTCATATGAATTAGTTTATTTATTAATTATTGTAAAGCTATCCGAAAGAAAATTAAGAAATAGTTGAATTAAGATGAACTTATTAATAGTATACACTAAATGATATAAATTCAGGATGCAAACTCAATTTATTTTAATAATAAAGTAGACTTTGAAACTATCATACATTATACTTTCACAACTGTAATGGTGTCACACCAATTAGTTTAATTAATAATTATTAAAAAGATACCCTCAAAAAAATTATGAGATAGTTGAATTAATATCAATTTATTATTAGTCTGAATTTAATGTATACTTTCAAGATGCAGACTTTATTTTAATAATAAAGTAGATTTTGAAACTATCATAGATTATACTTTCACTACTGTAATGATGTCTCTATGCGTGAAATATACCATAGAGCAAAAAAAATCTAATCATATGAATTAGTTTATTTAATAATTATTGAAAAGATACCCTAAAGAAAAACAAGTAATTACTGAATTAAGATCAACTTATTAATACTATAAACTGAATGGTATAAATTCAGGATGCAGACTTTATTTTATTAATAAAGTAGACTTTGAAACTATCATAGATTATACTTTCACTACTATAATGATGTCTCTATGGGTGAAAATTATTAAAGAGAAAAGAAAATCTAGTCATACCAATTAGTTTAATTATTAATTATTAAAAAGATATCAAAAAGAAAAGTAAGAAATAGTTTAATTACGATCAATTTAATGATAGTATGAACTTATTGGTATAAATTCAGGATGCAGTCTTTATTTTATTAATAAAGTAGACTTCGAAACTATCGTAGATAATACTTTCACTACTGTAATAGTGTCTCTATGTGTGAAAATTACTATAGAGACAAGAAAATGTAGTCATAGTTTAATTATTAATTATTAAAAAGACAGCCAAAA
The DNA here is from genome assembly GCA_023159025.1 of Thereuonema tuberculata. NCBI lineage: Eukaryota > Metazoa > Arthropoda > Chilopoda > Scutigeromorpha > Scutigeridae > Thereuonema > Thereuonema tuberculata. The sequence goes on along the minus strand of JAFIDM010034148.1, from coordinate 60,131 downwards.
GAAAATTAAAAAATAGTTGAATTAAGAACAGCTTATTAATAGTATAAACTAAATGGTATAAATTCATGATGCAGACTTTATTTTATTAATCAAGTAGACTTTGAAACTATCACAGATTATACTTTCACTTCTATAATGATAATTATGTGGGTGAAAATTGCCACAGAAAATAGAAAATCTAGTCATTCCAATTAGCTTATTTAATAATTATTAAAAAGATACCCCAAAATTCCAAGGATTGCGAGAATAAATTCTAAAGTGACTGTAGATTCCAGGGTTGTATCGCATTCTCTTTTCTACTCCAATGCTCCTGAATTCTTTTTCAACTGCTTCTACCACTTCCCTGTTGTGGTATAAGTGGTAGAAGCAGTTGAAAAAGAATTAAGGAGCATTGGAGTAGAAAAGAGAATGCGATACAAGCCTGGAATCTACAGTCACTTTAGAAGATACCCAAAAGAAAAATAAGTAATTATTGAATTAGGATCAACTTCTTATTAGTATAAAAAGAATGGTATAAAATCAGGATGCAGACTTTCTTTTATTAATAAAGTAGAATTTCAAACTATCATAGATTAAACTTTCACTACTGAAATGATGTCTCTATGTGTGAAAATTACTATAAAGAAAAGAAAATATAGTCATACCAATTAGTTTAATTATTGATTATCAAAAGTATATCCAAAAGAAAATTAAGAAATACTTTAATTACGATCAATTTAATAATAGTATAAACTTAATGGTATAAATTCAGGATGCAGTCTTTATTTTATTAATAAAGTAGACTTCGAAACTATTATAGATTAAACTTTCACTACAGTAATGGTGTCTCTATGGGTGAAAATTACCATAGAGAAAAGAAAATTTAGTCATACCAATTAGTTTAATTGTGGGCCCGGTAGCCGAGTGGTTAAGGCGCTTGGCTGCGGGTTGGAGGTCGCGGGTTCGATTCCCGGTCTCAGCGGAGACGGGAATTTTTCCACGCTCCATTCTCCTCCAAACGGGTCCTAGGGCCTACCCAGCCCTCTGTAGAATGGGTACCGGGTTTCTTTCCCGGGAGTTAAAGGCGGGCGGGCGTCGGGCTGACCTCCCGACCTCAACCTAGTCCCGTTGGTCTAGTAACGCCGGGACCTTACCTCCCGCGAGCCCTTGGGCCTGCATAGGCCTGTCGTGGCATCCTTTAACTAACTAATTAGTTTAATTATTAATTATTAAAAAGATACCCCAAAAGAAAATTAAGAAATTGTTGAATGACTATCAATTTATTAATAGTATAAACTTAAATAAATTCAGGATGCAGACTCTATTTTGTAACTTTTCTTCACCTCCTTGTTTAAATTTGTAGTATAATGGAGATATAGAAATAGTTTTTTTGCTTAATTAAATCGATTAATTAGGGTTAAGTTGTGAAGAAATTCAATTTACTGATCAATTTCCTTGATTATATGTCAAAATACTGTATGGGATTTTTAAAACTCATTTGTGTACAAAAAATTTGGCTAATTTTTTTAATGGATTGATTTGATCAATTTATAGCCTGCAACTGTAAGTAAAAAATTTGTTTATACTCATTTAAATTCAAGCTACGATTTAAAAATGAATCAACACGTGTCAAGGCTTTCTCCATACTTTCTTAATTTCAAACATTTCGTAGACAAAATGTTTTGTAATTGTTCGCTACAACGGTTATGAAATAATAAAGTAGACTTTGAAACTATCATAGATTATACTTTCACTACTGTAATAATGTTTCTATGGGTGAAAACTATCATAGAGAAAAGAAAATCTAGTCATATGAATTAGTTTAATTAATAATTGATACTGATAACTTATTATGAAAGAATTAGGAATAGTATTAAAATGTTATGATTTTGTAGATTTCCTCAGATAATTTTAATTTGTGTTTTGTATTAAATTAAACCTTATTCATAAATCCACTTCATTAATTTTTATAAGGTAAATATAAGTTTCTTGATAGACGAAGATATCAAAGTAGTTTCAATGTATGAAGATTTCAAATACTGATAATTCATAGGAAGAAATGAATATTTTACTCTTTTTGTTAATAATCAGTGAAAAGAATATTATTTGAAATCGGATATTGTAATCTTCGGGAATATTTCTTTCATAGTTTTTTTTTTGTTTTTTTTTACAAAGTTTTTTCTTTGTCAAAAGCAAGTCAAAAGATATTGTTTCTTTTTACAATAAAATTTTACAATAAAATTGTCATTTAAAATGCAGTTAGAACAGTATTCGAATTTACATTTCAAAAGCTATGACTGTGAATAGGTTTAGGATGAATAACATCTTGCTAACCAACTTAAATAAGAATCAGTATCAAGATATTGTCTATCTCTTCATATAAGTAGAGGTTCGTTGCTGAAACCAAGTAATGTTATTGTTATTTGGTGCAGAGAAATTTTTTGCGCAGTTTATGCTTTCAAAATTTATTGAGGCCGGCGAAAGGCTGGCACATGAAATTCCTCACTAATTTTTCCTTAGTGAGTTTTTATTGTTCATTTTTTCTTTTGAGGCGCTTCCGATGATCATTCAGAGAAAATGTTTTATTTGTTAAATAGAATTCAAGAATGATATGTTTCTATATTGTTGTGTGATGATCTTTTGTAAAAATAATCATTCACAGTCTGAAGTAATTGTTTTCAATAACATCTCAATCATTACTCTTGTTTAATACTAAATATTAATAAAGTATTTGTTTTTCTGTTTTTGGTATTTATGTTCTCTTTCCCTTAAGTAATATTTGGAATAAGAAGCATATTGCAATGAATTTATTCCTTTGAATTTAATCTGAATTGAATTTATTTGACTTTAAACAAAAATATACTTTTAGACAGCTTCATTAAAATGCATGGGTTGTTAGTTTTCTCTGATTGGAAACAATTCAAGATCATTTACTTTCTAGAAGTATCAGATATCGAGGAGTTGATTGAAGCAGTTTTATGCTCTTTTATATTGAGCTCTCCTATTCTTTTGAGGTGCATCAAGATGAAGTTTTGATTTGATGTTAGTGGGTAAGGGCAGAGCCAGCGCTAGGAGGGTGCGGGGCCTTGGGGAAGATGAATTTTGCGGGCCCTTGACAATCCTATTTTAACAACCAAAAAAAAAAAAACGACAATCCTATTTTATCCTCTTTCTTCTAACCAGGCGCGGGACCCCCTAAGCGTGGGGCCTGGGGCGACCGTCCCGTTCGCCACCCCCTGTGCGACAGAGTAAGTTTAGTGCTGTAGGATAAATTGAATTTTTTTATAAAATTATGACACAGAGGAAATACAAAATTTCGATGGAGACCTACTGCATTTGTTGTTTGACTTTTGTCGCTTTTCATTACAGTTGCTAAAAATCAGAAGAAGAACGAATTTTTCTTTATTTTATTTCTCAAGAGTTTTTATTGAAACATAGAGGTCGTCCATTAATTACGTGAGGTCAAAAGGGGAGGGGGCGTCCGGCAAAATCTCACCAAATCTCACCAAGGGGGAGGGGGGGGGGCCAAATTTTTTAAAAAACACCTCACGTAATTAATGGACGGCCCCATACTGTATGAGGAACAATAAATAACTTTTAATCTTTTTTTTTTCATATATGTAATTTAAATAATAATAAACGAAAAAATAAAGATAAATACAATTAAATCATAACTTATATTAATTGTAAAAAGCATTAAATTTTTATCTAATGGATTAGGCGATAACCTCCCACCAGAAGATGCTCGGAACCTGGGTTCGAATCCCGGCATCGGCTTGGATGTTTGCTTTCTTTCCTGTTCCTGCTTTCTTTCCTACTCTTTCTCTTTTTCCACTGACTAACGCACCGAAAAGTATTCCAACATATAGGATTCGTATGATAGATCCTTCAGGGATGAAAGTACACGTGGGATGTTCCTGCGGCCCAGGAAGGAAAATAGAAATTGAAGACGTTGAATCAATTTGAGCTGAGCATTAAATTTTTATAGATAAAACCTTTTTTGAAAATAAGCTTTTTTATTTTATTATGAAAATAAAAGCATTCAGTCAAAAGTCTTAGCAAATCAAATTGAATATACAGCCTTGGCCAAAAGTATTAGGCACCTTATAATAACCCACTCAATTTGAAACATTTTTATTTTGGACAAAAATCAAACTATTCGTCTTTTAAAATAAGCTGGTTTTCTTATTTTTTTAAATATTTTCGGGACCCATCGTTTGCCTTAATTACTGCAGCTATTCATTTTGGTATACTAGCAACCATCTTCTGACTCTCTTCCTCCTCCGTCTTTCCAGTCTTGCTGCATAGCATTTATGTGCCTCTTTAGGCATAATGCATAGCTACCGTATCTTGCACTTCAAAATACCTCATAAGTGCTCCATCGGATTAAGACCAGGTGAATGTGCAGGCCAGTATAATAACTCAGTGCCTTTTTTACAAAACCATCTTATGGTAGCCGCCGATTTATGACATTGTGCATTATCCTATTGGAATTTTATATTGTCAATGTTTGTGTCTCGAAAGATCTTGTAAATGATGGTTGTAAAGCCGTTTCTAGAATTGAAATGTACTTCTCGCTGTCCAAGCGACCCTTCGCAAATACACGTTGCACCAAGGCCACCTGCAGCCGTGCAGCCCAAATCATAATACTGTCTTCCCCATGTTTACTGTTGACACCAATCACTCTGGAAGGTCTTCTTAATCCACTCTTCGCCTAACATAGGACACATCCAGGGTTGCCAAACAACTGAAAATTAATGAAAATAATTTTTTTAAATATATTCACGTACATTTCTTAAATACTTACTGAAGATGTTTTAAACATTATTTAGGAATAAAAAAAGAGACAAAACAACCGTACCTCAAAATTAAATTCGTCGGATCAGACAACATTTGACCAATCCTCCTCTGTCAAATGTTTTTTTTTTTTTTTTTTTTTTTTTTTTTTTTTTTTTTTTTTTTTTTTATTTATTTCTTGCAAATTTAAACATTACAGTCCTACTAGGTAAACTCACGTACCTGTGATGTAGGTGCTGAGAGTAGTTAAGTATGATAGATAATAAAGAATACATTAAGTAAAAATATTACAAAAAAATCTTTTGTAAAATTATTACAAACAAAAATTAGAACAGTACATAATTAGAGTGGAGTAAAAATATTATATGACAAATAAGACCAGTACATAATTAGAGTGAATTAAAATATTATGTAAAAATAACAAAAGCAACATGAATAAGATATAAAATAAAACAAGATATAAAGATATAGTTTCTTTAGCTTTTTCATTTATATGTTCCAAATTATTTTTTCGTTGATTATTTTTTCTATTAGAAGATTTTTTAATTTTCCGATATTTTTTACATTATATATCTCAGGATCTAACTGGTTTAACAGCTTATTCTTAGCGAGACTTTTCGTTCTTCTCGGACACCAATAGTTTCTTTCTAGTCTTGCAAGCTTTTAGACCAAATTCACCAATCCTTCTTCTAGCAGTTCCAGCACTAATGGGTCTTCCAATTTCCTCCGATAGGGCAGCAGCGAGCTCGGAAAAAGTTTTCTTCCAATTTTTTAATGACACTCGAATTAACTTTCGATGCTCACGTTCCGAAGTCACTCTCTTTCTGCCTGTTCTCGTTCTATTCACATGTGATCCAGTGTTCGCAAAACACTTTATAACAATACTGCACAGCACAACGTGAACATTTAACACATTTGGCGATTTCTATTTGAGTCTTTCCTTATTCAAGTATTCGAAACTGAATTCGTAAGTATTAATGTTCACTAAGTTGGCTTTTTTGGGGGACATCGACTGCAACGAAAACTCTAATCTTTAAAACTACAACCACCACAAGCTCAATATGAGCACATTTATATCCATTATGCGCAGTGACGACCAGTTTGAAGCTTGTTTCCATAATTATCAATTTCTGCCCAAGCAATACAGTAAGTCACGTGCTTTATATTCACTTTGAAAGCATATCGGTTGTTGAACTCTTCGTTTAAAGACGTCGACAAAGTACTAATAAACAATAGAAAGATTTCCAAGAATTAGTTTTGAAGGTATAGTAAAAAAAGCGCTGATACGGCTAATACTTGAGTGGCTAAAACCTTTGGCCAAGGCTAAAGTTGTTAAGAAAGTTGTGCAAGCGACATTCGATTTTAAAAACTTATGTAATGGATTACATCAGAAATCTCTCCCCCCCCCCCCCCCCCTGATAACTCCCACTACATCATGACTCAACATTGATGCTTATCCATTAATTATTTCCGGTTTGTTTTTTTTTTCATTGCAACAAACAAACTTGGATATGCTTCTGATGGAGATGAAAGTATAGTCCATACAGGCTCATTTTCATTCAGCGTCTTAAGTTGTAAGAATTCAGTTATGATGGCATCAATTGTAAAGAAGTAACCAGATATGACTTACTTGAGATTTACGATAGTACAAAGAATTCATTGAAGATTGTAGCCTGCATGCAAGCATAAACATAAAACAAGCATAAAAAGTCTAAACTACTTTCACCTCAGACGACGAGGCTTCTTCAGTGGATATAGACTTGGATTTGGGAACACTTCTATTAAAGGGGAAACGAACCAATGGGAAGCTGGATAACCCGTAGGCGAATCGATATTCCTGTGGCAGTCTGGAAAACCAATCATGGTGAAATGACGCCCGAGGAGATAGCAGAGACAGCAAGTGGTGATCACAGAGACCACATGGCGATGTTTATAAACAGAAACAAACAAAATAAAACACAGATTAATGAACTTAAAATAATAATAAAGAAGATAAAATAATAAAAAGGAACCATAAGTAAAACTGAATAGAATTTGGAAAAAAATATAAAAAATGAGAATATAATGTAAAATGAAACATTAAAAAAAAAGGTAAAATTACGTTGGAAGACATGTAAAACTGCTTTTTCTTTTTTAGGAAAAATTGATATGTTTTGAACAGAGATTCCACCATTGTAGCATCCTTCGGTGGTGAAAATGGTTCACCGGATCAGAGGTTGATCCAAAACGAAAGGATTGGCAAAGTCTAAGGAATGACCAGTGTTATTGAAGTGGCAAACTGTAGCATAATTAATATCATTTTTAGAAATTATCGTAACATGTTAGATAGGGCACGATGGGTTTCGCCAATGTATCTGCATATGGAATTCGTGCATTTAAGGGTGTAAATGGTACCTTTCACGTGCATGTGATTAACTGTTGTAATTTTTCCTATATGGGATTTCTTAAGTTCGCCATTGGTTAATTTCCTCTTAAATAGAGGTGTTCCCAGTTCCAAGGACTATAAGCACTGAAGAAGCCTCGTTCTACTGACAGTTTAGGACATTTTATGCTTGTTTTTATGTTTACGCTTGTGTGCAGGCTGCAATCTTCAAACAACTTTTAAGCACACGTAAAAACTGAAACAAAGAATTCATTTCACGAATCCTAATTTATTTGCTGACAATTTGTTTTTGGGAAATAAAAAAATTCTTTAAAGAAATTAAAAGACATCTTTATGCTTCTTTTGTTATTCATTATAGAATGATTTAAGTATATATTTAAAAAATAATATTTAAAAAGAATGAAAACGAAAGTAAGACTGAAAGTAAGAGTTAATTAAAACAAAAATCAGTCTACAACCTTGAAATCCTTCACAAATAGATTCAATATTAGAAAGTGTAATGTAATGTAAAGTTCTTCTTCAAAAGCTAATGAAACATCTTCTATCAAAATAGTTCGTTAGTGACATCAAAAAGAAACATTCAATAAAAGACTGATTTTTTCCAAGAAATATTTGTGTTGATAAAAAATTCATTGCTCGAAAATGTACAAAGATGTAGTCAATACTATATTAGTATTAATAAGCATTAAAACAGTCCTTAGTACTAATAAACTCAATATTTAAAGTAAAGATTGTCAAAAAGAAAAAGCCAAAGACCTTTGTGCTTAATATTGCAGTTCCATAATGACTGGATTAATGTTGATTTGAGAACTAGATGAAAAACCACCTATTTTGCTAGAATGGATATCTGAAAGAAATACTCAATAACACCCTAAAAAACATTTAAATTACATATTTAAGAAACAATAAAAAACATACATTACATAATTAAAAGAGGGTCCTTTTAATTCTCTGGTCAGGTCCTCTGAAACTGTTCAAGGATCCCCTTTTAATATATGTAATGTAGGTTTTTTATTATTTCTTAAATATATAATTTAAATGTTTTTTAGTGTGTTATTGAGTATTTTTTTCAATTCTTAAATACACCAACAAGAATGGATATCTTTAATTATAGTTTTAATCTTACAATATCATTTTAGTTAGTTTATTTTTAAAAATATATTTTGCTTGATAGTTCTGAAGATCGTAAGTATATTTTTTTTGTCAAGAAAAAATAACTTTTCTTAAGCAGTTTCTAAGACAAATTCGAAATAAATTCTTAGCATATTTTCTTAAATAACTTTTGAGTAAAACCTGAATGAATTCCATTTTTTTCATCATTTTTTTTTTATTTATTTTTTTTTTTTGTTTCTTAGTTTTTGATTTTGAGTAATAACTAAAAAAGTTAGTTTTTTATTCTCTACAAACTCATTAAATTTGAATTTATCTTTTAGATATTTATATTTATATTCTTTCAATTTCATTTGAACAAAAAAAAAAAAATCGAGTAAATTGTTACTTTTCATTCTCAATGGACCTTCGCTGTGAACAATATTGTGCTGGTGTTTGTGGGCGAGTCATTGAGATGAAGAAACAACGGGTCAATTCCTGGAACTAAACTGACTTAATTTATTAATTGAAAAACATTGGTTTTTATAGATTTTACAGAGAAGAATTTGATTGGAAGATCAATTAACAACATACAGAATAATTGGATAAAAACATAACGAATTTAAATTAATTAACTGATTCAACGGCTGCAACAGAAAAGAATTTAAAAATAAACAGAACATCAGTTATTAGGAAATAGAAAAGAAATATTTTAAAATTAAGAACGGTTAACGATTAAAATGAATAAAATACAGATTAATAAATTCTAAAAAATACAAATAAATGATTTCTAAAGATATTTAGGCCTACATACAAACTGCTACAATATGAAAACCACTAATTGCCGTAAAAGTAGATTGTCACAAATATAGCTTTAGGAACTTAGATAAGGATAATTCTCAAATAGAGATTCCTAGAAAACTTGACATTGCTTAACTGTTTCTTTGCTTTTCCGTGTTGGTAGATCTGTAATTTTAATTTTTGATTACTTACTTTTATTGCCTTTTGGTTTTATCTTTTTATTAAAACCTTGAAAAAAAAAAAAAAACACCAATTAACCAAATTTTTCTTGTGGGTACAAATATTTTTGCTATTTCTAGACAGAAAAGGCAAACCAATATATCATAATAAGAAAAACTAAAAAAAATTCGAAAGAAATTAAATTTAAGGTGAGAAGAAGCATGGAACTTCCAAAGTCTAAACT
>JAFIDM010034148.1:0-40679 GCA_023159025.1 Thereuonema tuberculata | reverse complement strand
AATGGCGTCTTAATTTCATTTGAAACAAAAGAACTTAAAAAGGAAATTACTTAACATGAAATACATTAATGATCAATACGGTGAGTTTATTGTAAGATACAATGATAATCAAATAAAAGTTGTCAAATAGGATTAATAAATAGGAGTAAAGTTATCAAAGTTTTCCTTGAAATCTAATTATGAAAAAAGCCTAAATAAAAGTCTTTCAAGTGTAGTATTAATGATTGAAAACTTAACAGATCTTGAGTAGCTTATGAATATATATACTTATTGGATTTTAGAATGATGTTAATTGTTTGTTTCTATATTAGTCTACAATACTATTTTATCAGGTTGTAAAGAAAGTTCGGTGTACAGTTCCCAAGTGCTGTACATGAGGATGAGGTCTTGGGATAAACTGATATTCATATAAACTGATGAAATAGATACCTTTGCTTTGTCTGACTAGAATCGGCTGCTACTCCATTGCCATTACTCTGTCTCTGGAAAGACAGAGAATGTTTATTTTTTCATTCGGTTGGTCAGGCATGACAAAAATTGATATACACGTGAATATTATGCATTAAAAGGTCCTGGATAAAGAAGGGGAAAGTGAGACACCCCTGCATGGAATGAAAGTGACACAGCGAACTTCATGTAGTTGAAACAGAGAAAAATGTTTATTCTGCCATGACATCATCAGAATAGATAATGTTCACAAAAACACAGAGTTCTTATATAAGAAAATAAAGTAATTTTAAATTTCAGGGATGATTAGACTTCTTGCGTAAGTCAGCGAATCATCGTTGGATTGCAAACAAATATAGATTATCCCTAAATTTCTTAAAAAATACAGGGTGGAGCACACAAAACCGGCTCAATAGATATTTCTTTTGCAATGTATTACTATTTAGGGAGCGGTTTTTATATAACCTGTATTATTAAGATAACATATCAGAATTCGATAGATGAAACTGTACTTCTCTAAAATAGCTTAGTATTGATCTCAATGCTGTACATTAATTCCTCATTTAATCTCAATTAACAATAACTTTGTATTTATTAATAAAAGACATTAAAAGAATATTTCGAAGCTATCTATATTTTAATATAGTTTTCAAAATTAACTAAATAGAGAATGGAAGACTCTCGGATACCTAAACAAATATTAAAATACAGATAAAAAGAAAAGAGATGTTTTGGGAGACTAAATAAAAGATGAGATCATAAAAGACCACCAGGCCTAATATAAGATAGGAAGAAGAAGAATAAAAAGAAGAAGAGGACTAAATAGATTTAACTTCGAGAACAGTTTTATCTGATTTCGATTGGTTCTTGAAGTGGCTAATCAATAATGCATTGTTTGCTGCTGGAAATACATGAAAGCAGTGATAGTTAAAATTGTTAATAGTTAAAAGCAGTGATAGTTAAAAGCCTATTATAGTTACTTTAACAAATTAAGAAGGAGTGAAGTTTCATAAACTAATGTTTATATCACTTAAATTGGAATCATCGAGGGAAAACATTTTATAACGTGCTTGTAAACAGGTTAAAAAGAATATAAAAAAGATGGTAATAAACCTACAGTTTCAGAATACACTAAGTATTCCAAAATTGTAGGCTTATTACCATCTTCTTTATTCTCCTTTAGCCTGTTTAGAAGTAAGTGCATTTTATTTATTTTCAATTTCTCTTTGTTAAAACTGGCAACAATTCCTTGTTGATAATCATCACCTACTTCAAGTATGCGCTGTTCTTAATTGCAGATCCCCAAATATTGAATCATTTGTTCTGTGATATCAGTTAGTACATACTTAATTTCATTTATTGATGCATAAGACTTTTATTACAGATTTCCTAAATTTATTTGTAGAAATTGTACTTATTTTCCAAAACCTGTATTTTTCTGTTTAGGGAGCCAACTTTGAATCATATAGAGACCCTGCAATCTCATATCTGAATACTGAAAAGCTTTGAAAATAGATAGTTTTTTTAATGGCCTGAGGGGCATCAAACAATGATTCATGAGGCTGAGATGCAGATGCTTGCATGCGTCACTTGACTCAGTTGTGTGGGAGTGCCGTTACTGTGCAGAAGTGCATCTGCTGCTCTCAGATAATTTTTCTTTTTTGAATGTTTTCCTTATAACATAGCTTGTACTTGTACTAGAATATTTATCCCACTATTTCATTTTGATTTTATTGGGATGCTGTCACAGAACTTTCTTGGGTGTTATCAAAATACTGTAGTATACAATAACCTGTACTGTAATTAAAATTCAGTACCATTCCAAAAATTTCTAAAAACTGGAACACATCTTGGCTCAAGGGTTTTGGACACAAGGAACTATGGACTACAAAAATATGTCCATTCTAAATAGAATCAGTTTTACTGAGTGAACCACCAAATTCGATATTTCTAACATGGGATGTGTGTGACCTCGAATGCTGAGAACCGCACGAAAATGTGCTTAGAATATAAATCGCTCATCCCAAAAAGTGGTATGAGTCATTCCCATGCAAAACTTAGCTGCTGTCTGCTAGCGCCATCCAACGGTGGCATGTTGTACCTGCACTAACAAGTACTTAATCTCAAGATATTGTCACCGAAGACAACAAAATATTGCCAACCTCTTGATGTGTACTTCCTTAAGAAATATAAGCTCTACATGAGAAGGATCGTTGATTTTGTAAGACTACAATGTGAAAAACCTCAAGTAAAGTTACACGATCATCATTTCATCATCAGACTTCACTCTGCGCTACACAATCAACTTTCTGCACCGAAGTACAAGCCTATGTTACAATATGCTTGGCAAAATGCAGGTTATGACATTGGACTGCTTGAATGCGGAAGTGATGTTGAATGTGAAAAAGTGGCTTTAGTCAGATGTGCATATTGTTCTGTTCCACTTTGCTTTGACCACTTCATTGAAATCCCACACCTGCACTTTGAAGACTGTGCAACACTGAAGACTGAAGGCTGTGCAACACTATCAGGTCAGTAGAAAAAGTTTGTTGTTCAGATAGCGTAATTATTTTAAGCAGAGGGAAATATAGTAATACAGTCACGACATTGAAATGTGTGTGTTTTTGGTTCTATTATATCGAAATTCTTTCTTTGCGTAACCAAAGTTCCTCTCTTGGACCTTCAATAGGTGATCATTCAAATGTCTCTCATGGTAAGACGTGCAGTTTTGCATGAGAATGACTCCTACCTCTGTTTTTGGCATCAGCGATTTATATTCTCAGCACAGTTCCGTGCGGTTCTCAGCATTCGAGGTCACGCACTTCCCTTATAAGATGATTCATACTTAAGGAAATCACAAGTATGACAACTCAAAAGTAAATGTATCTCTTCATTTAGATAAGAATTCAGTCTTGTTACTTCAGGAGGATTATTTACAATTCCAAAAATTGTTTGGTAGATTTTTTAAGATAAAAATAACGAATTCTATACCCTTTCACATATACAACAATTGGCTTTAAAATTATTGTCAATGTAACATTTGATGAATTTCTTTTTCATACTAAATCCACATAGTATTAATAGAAACCTGAAATCTGTGAAGAAATCTAACATTTGTTTGAAATACTGAAAATATTTTTGTATAAATTAGTAAAATCAATAGATTGATAATGTAACTCACGGTGATTCTAGGAAATCCTTCATTTTCATGTTCCAGACTTCTGATTCATATTGTAACTGATCAAAGGCTGCAAGGTGAGAATTTCATCATCTTTTCAAAGTTTGATGGGATATCAACTATATAATTGTGAAGATGCAATTTCTTTATTGCTGATATTTAAATATTCATTGAGTTTATCAATACACTTACATTTAAAAATAACTCAAACTTTTATTTAAAATAAAAAAATAAACATACAAAGGAAATACATTTAAATAAACACTAAATTATTATTATTATTAATATATAAGTTTGTGTACTTTTAGACAAATATTTTTTAACTATATAAAATGACATTAAGATACAGGTACTCCTCACTTTAGAACCGAGTTCCGCTCTGACGACTACATCGTTAAGCGAATTGGTCGATAAGTGAGAAGCTTGCGCCGGGAATATAGAATCGTTGTAAAATTATAAAAATTATGCAACAAACTTCAAATTTATTCATAAAAAAGCATGCATATATACATATTATCATTTGTTTATTTGGTTATCTGGAGCTGTAGAGGGTCCAGGTAAGGGAGATGATGACAATGAAATAGGAGTTGTACCTTCAAGGGCGGAGGTCGTAAGTGCAAGTGATCGTTAAGCAGATAGGTCGTAAAGTGAGGAATACCTGTATATACAATGCTATAATGTAATGTATCAAAATTTTTTGACATCATGACATACTTCACAAATTTTAATATTTTCATGGCATAATGTGAGAAATTTTTTTTTTTTTTTTTTTTTTTTTTAATATTGTTTCTTCAGAACAATGAGAAAGAAAAAAAGATTGTCATAAAAAGTTTTGATATTTATATATCCCATAGAAATCATAAATATATATTTTAGTGGTAATATTACATACTTGCGATCTATAAATTATAGCAATATTTACATTTTCCAAAATTGAATGAAGGTTTATATCAGCATACTGCAAAAATCTCTATATAAATGTTTTTTTAAAAGATCTAAGCTTTAAAGAATAACTGCTAACCTACAACGCTATATGAATAGAAGATATTCAGCTGCTTTACCAAATGATTAGAAAATATCATCATTTCATTCTTATGTTTCAACAGAAATTCATACTTTTTTTGCTTAATGTCCACATTTTAAACTGATAAGACTAGAAACATTTAATGTAATTAGCAATTAATTCTCCTTAATTCAGACCGCAATTTAATCTACTCCTACAACAGCTCATCTCCATTTATGATGATTTCCATCAATTGGTATTAAAATGCACTTTACAATGCAGCTAAGCCCTCTGTATAAATGTTAACTTGTGTGTCACATAGTCTTCAGTTACACATCAACTTATTACTTATTCTGCTCTGATTTCTATCAATCTGGACCTCATAGTAGATGGTATTTAAACTAAATTCTGGTTTGTCTGATGATATTAAACATTTCAACATACATTACTATTATAGATGTCTAAGCATTTTCCTAATCTGAAATACAAAACTTAAAATTGGATAATTGGATATCGTCGTAAGCACGTAAACATAAATCCGACCTTGATATTGGATTCAGTATCTAAAATAATGATCAGCACTCATGCAAACATACTGGTAATTATTGACTTAATGTTGTCTCCCCTAAGAAGAGATATAATAAAAACACTCCTGAAGTCAGGAGAAGAATAAGCTTAAAAAATGGAAGAAAAGTTATATATAAATAATTACTGCAAATAATAAAAAGGTAAAGATCTTTATTACAAATGCTTAATATTGGAAAAACCCAATCGGAGGTCAAAACATTTGTTTGGGCTCTAATGTGTAGGAGTCCAGCAAACCTTTGCGTAATGTTTGTTGTTAAATTCTTATAGTTTCTACTCAATGAAAGATTATAAAGAGTTGATTTTACATATGTAATTTTAACATTAACAAACTTTTTATTATAAAAGGAAATGGTTTTATAAAAACAAATTTTACAAATACCCAATAAAACATTTATTTTTTTATTTCATACAACCTAAATTGTATAAAAATGAGGTAAAGAAATGAGTGGAAATGAAAGGACAACTCATAAAATGTCAAATACTACGTAATTGGAGGTTTCAGTTAATTACTTTGGGAGATATCTAACAAAAAAATCATGGACTACTGTTACAATAGAATTTTAAGAAATGTTAAGAAATGGATGTCTGTTAACTTTAAAAAGTTGTTAGCAATGTATTTGTAATATGGAAATATAAGCATATTGGAACAAAAGGAATACTTGGTGTTAAATCTAGTCTGTATATATTCTAACTGTGGTTTTCCTTCCTTGGTTGTTTTTATGCTGTAATTAAAAACCTTTCATGACAATTACTGGCTGGCTAATGTTTTCAATTCAGCTGTCTTGTACACGAAATAAAATAAATAAATTAAACAGATTACTAACTAAAAGTTAATAAGAAAACCAAGTCATCTTTACTAAATCCTTAGAAATCAAATATTGCAGAAATCACAAGAACCTCCAACAAATAAATGGAAATTTCATATATATATTTCATAATTTTGATCTATAGAATATTTTATTAACATATAGAAATGAATTTTTTTGTATTATAACAATTTTATCAGATATCTTTTAAAATTTAAAAATAAAGAATCATCTCATTCAGTTTTAATAAAGTTAAAAGTCATAATTAGAACCACACAATTAATAAACAGTTTCAAATAGGGTTTCATCTTTCACAATAATAACACAAGAATTAAAAAAAAAAAAAAGCAGGTGAACTATCTTAATATCAAAAGTAAACCCAAAAGAAGTCGCATACTGAGGTTTAAAGCCATTCATGGGTCCATCAACTATTCTCTGTATCTAAGTGTGTCCTGATAACAAATTTAATATTGTTTTTGGAAATAATTATTGGACTTTATTTTTACCCCAAAGTATTCTTAGATCATTGATCAAAAGTTTTACAATGACCGATATTAGTTTAATTACGAATATTTTAGTATTTTTACAGTAACTTAGGGGACAATGTTTCCCTGAGAGTATTTGGTTTCCCTGTCACTTCAGAGACTTCGCAAACTCCCAAAGCGAATATTTTAATACAGATTTGCTGTTAAATATACAAAATATATGTTAAATAGTAGTAATTGATAGTAAGGATATGCGACAATG
The DNA here is from genome assembly GCA_023159025.1 of Thereuonema tuberculata. NCBI lineage: Eukaryota > Metazoa > Arthropoda > Chilopoda > Scutigeromorpha > Scutigeridae > Thereuonema > Thereuonema tuberculata. The sequence continues at coordinate 33,910 of JAFIDM010034148.1, read as the reverse complement.
ACAGGGAAAATCTGAAATATTATACAATAAATTAGGTTGTTTGTTTTTTGTCCCGCAGGGGACAAATTACCGCCATAATCTCACTAAATAAAGCAAAATATTGCTCTTCAAATTAAAAAAGTGCACTGCCCGTTATCTTAACTAAAACTTCATTCACTAATCTTTAAAATGTGCTACATAGGAAGTTAGATTTTCGATTTTTTTTTTGTTAGAAAATTATTTTGTCACTCTCGTTTAGTAAAAAGAATAGTTGATTGACCCTCATAAAGATATGAGGGAGTGAGTTTCAGATTTTTTTATTTAGCTATCCCAGCTGACAACACATCGAAACAGACCTGTCATGACATGCTTAAAAGATCTGAAACTCTTAATGCTTTTAGGAGAACCACCATAAAATTTCTAAATTATGGAAGTTATGCTGTAAAGGAATGACAGAGTAAATATTGTTAAAGAATTATTTTTCAGCAAAAACAAAAAAGAAATCTGAGACAGAAATAAAAAGTAATATATTTTATCCCTTGTCTGCAATTTTATAACATACAGAATAGCATGTGATCAGAAGACTTCTGAAAATATTCAACATTTTAGAATTGCCTAAAATATAAGATGAAAAAAAAAAATCAATTGTTTTTCATTACTTTGTAGCCAGTGGCTACCTTTTTTGGATTCTTCAAACTAAAACTGAAAAAACAAAGTTATCTGGCTTAGAAGAGAAACTGATTATGAAATGCTCTTACTTGAGTATGTAAAATAAACAGGATAAAAAGCTGGGAATAACCTGACAGTTTCAGAATATTATGCATTTTACATCTTCAGGGATGGCATAAACATTTAGGATAACACAAGGTTAAACCACGTAATGAAAGTGGGAAAAGTATTAGGGGGGGGGGTTAGCAGTAGTGATGGGTGTTTTGACAGCTGTTGATAGGATTGTAGCCTTAAGCTGGATGATGTTGAAAGATGATGGGATAGTTTATTGTGGTGAGAGAGTGGTTTGGCAGCTGTGAAGTTGGGAGTGCGTCCGGTCTCATTGTAATGTGCTATTGTGTATGATCGTGTGGGGTCTTTGTTTATGATTGTGTGGGTGTACAAACACCCGTCACTTCTGCTAAACTCTCCTGGTTACCTTACTTTTCCCACTTTTTATTATGTGATCGCACCTTGTATTGTCCTAAATGTTTGTTTTATCCATGAAGATGGAAAATGCGTAATATTCTGAAACTGTCAGGTTATTCCCACATTTTTTCTCCTGTTAATTTTACATATTCAAGCAAATGCATTTGATTATCAATTTCTCTTCTTAATTTCATAGACCCATATTAAGCCTTCTCATTGATACCCGATATAGAATACAGCACATTACATAAATATCCTGATACTAATGCTTCCACTGAAAATCTGCCCTTTTAAGCCCTTTAGTTTATACATTTCATTAAATTTAAGAAATGTATTAAAACATGCAATTAAAAATATGTATTAAACTTAATTTAATTTTTTAAAACATCCTTAGAAAAGTGTAATTTGTTTAACATTACTCTGTATTAATTTTAGTACAATTCCTCAGGTTTCTCTGACAAATCCTGAAGTACATGTAGAAATAATATCCATAGAATATAAATAAAGTCTTCTGCTGTTATTTTTTGAACTGTTAAAATTATTTTTTTTTGGCAAAATCATTCATTTCTGGACAATATACTGTATATAAAAACTCTTTAAAAAAAGTTTCTTGAAGATACCTAGCAAGATTTTGTTGAGAGGCTCCATATTCCATTTTTAAACCTCTAAATCATGTTTAAAACACTTTATTATGGGTGTAATTTAGTAGGTTTTAGAACAATTTAAAATTTAATGAAAATTTATAGATTATAGCTTCTCTTTCCATTATTTTGTAATTGTCCAATGGAGTAAGTCCCTGTAGTCATTTGGAATGTTTCAACATTTAAAAATCATAAAAAAAAAATCTGCAATAATTCACATTGAATTGACAGCACAGATAAATCTCATGTTTCCAGAACTTTCTGAATCCAGAAGTGCTGAAATTCCTCCAGTTTTATCTCTGCATGTCTAAAGGGAAGAATAATTTTTTATCTTGTTAAGTGAACAGATACCATCACACCACGAGGGATCGAACATATGAACAAGGCAAGGAGGAATTTGACCTACCCCGGCCCCCCTGAATTTTCAATTCTTATGAAATACATGTTTGCAAGAGGAATAAGAAAGACAGAAAATAATTTTAATTTTTATTTAAGTTACTATTTTATCTTACTTAAATTGCTTTATGTAATTTTAGAATATAAAACACAATTTTATAGTTTTAATTTTTTTTTTTTCACATTACCACTAAATTTTGCGTTTGCTCCTCTGGACAATTTCTGTGGGTACCTCCTAACCAATGTTACCATGACAACATACCAATACTAATGCTATGGTTTAAATAGTTTCTACTTCTTGAGTAACAACAAAGATTATTAAATAGCATTTGATTTCAAACCTTTGAGTTCCAACAGATTTAAGCAAAAAAAAAAAAAAACTAATTTTGTATTAACAAGATGATTGGAATAGGAGCGATTTCAGAAGATGAAAGGAGAAATATGATGGTGAAAGTGACGTAGATGATAAGAATGAATTTGAATCAGGATTCTTGAAAGAGAATGAGCATATTTCTGACACAGATCATTACGAATCACAGTCTTATGATCAACCACAAAAGAGTCCATTGAAAACAACTCATGTGAATGTCAACCCTCGAAAATCCCACTCGCAAACTCGCAATTTGCGAATAGAAATTAGGCGCTTGCGAGTGGAAAAAAATTACCTCGCAAATCAGTTTTTTCCTAAATTCAAAACCTTGGCTACTGTGCCAATTCAAATTCACCGGGATGTGAACTCCCGCGAGGGGTAATTCATGATGGAAGTTTTCTTTACCCTTCACCAATCACCATTCGTCAACCACCAATCAACCCCAGTTCTACTTTTTAGTTTGGCCAAATTTTATACACCTACCAATCAGGCGGGTTCCGCTGCTAGTATAGTATATCATGTATATATATATATATATATATATGAAATTTTGCCCCCCCCCCCGTTAATTAGCTAGCGAGTGTAAATTTCCATTTGCGAGTTGGTTTAGGCACAAATTTTCGAGGGTTGGTGAATATGTATTACCCATATTCGTAATGTTGACCAAGAACATTGTAAAAGCAGAAATCCAAAGTAGTTGCCAAATGACTGCTAGAGATTTTTTATCACTTCTGAAATAATGAATTTATTGTTCAAGAAAATTAAACAGTTCAAAGTGAATTCTCAAAGAGACAAAAATGTATAAAATAACTATATATAAAAAATAATAATGTATTCATTAATAAATGGAAGAATATTGAAATCTAGGTGAACTAATAGCTACTAAGCATTTCTACTGAGCGTTCCAACACCCACTGGACTAACAGAGATAGAAATAGTTTCCTTAAATTATGATTATTTAAATTACAGTAGAGTCCCGCTATTCCGAACTAATTGGGACCAAACACTGTTCGATTTAGCGGGAATTTGGAATAGGCAGATTTCATGAATAATGATGTTATGTTCATGCGGCGATGGCAGAACATTGCATCCTCAAGTCGATTCAGTGCTCTTCATCAGAAGAAAATCACTGACTTTACTTCTTAAGTGTGTGTAAATTAGTTATTTTTTGTGTTTAGCAGTGATTAAAAATGATTCTACTGAATTGCATAAATGGAGTCGAACTGTAAGTAACCAGCTTTCATTTCAATTTGGTTTCAGGCGTTTTCATCAAGCTTAGGCTCTATGTATGTCTCTATTTAACTTCTTTGTATAACAATAAATGTACATTTTTTCACAAATGTCTTTTTAATTTCTCTTGTTTTTAAGTTTAAAAAATCGTATTTTTTCTGAACTCTGTTCGGAATAGACGGATTTTCGGAATAGTGGGACTCTACTGTATTTCCTTATGAAAAGTAGACGCAGATTTTCCTACAATCTATTTTTTTTTTTTAATCTTTCTTGGCGTTTTTAAGTTGATATAAGGATGTTTCCAGTTATTCCAATTAAAATAGTACAATTTTTTTTATTATATGAAAATGTATATGTTGCCTTTTTTTTTCATCTTTAAAAGCACATTTCAGCCAAATTATCAAAAAGAGGATATTTTGTCATATTTAGGAGTATTGTCATGAACATGTATGTAAACCATATATTGATTAAAAACCATCTTATAAGAGACTGAGGAAATATATGCACTGGTTCAAGAAGTAATGTGAAGTCAATTTTCTTGGATGAATTTTTTTTTTTTTTTTAATTTTTAGATCAAATTTTTAAAAAATTCTAAGTCATAAGTAGAATATCTAAGATTTTTTCAGTCATAAAAAACCGGACCCTTCAAGGTACCGAAGGATCTTGTAGTTTATAAGGATCTGGCAAGCTTTTTAATTGTTATTTAAATCCGATGTGTTTTTTATTATTATTATTATTAATCTATTGGATGATTCTGAAGAAGGGAAGATGCTCCAAGTCTTGCCAACCTTAGGTAGAAAAAAATAAAATAATCGTAAAAGTCATTGCACTAAACTGCTTTTGTAACTTTCTATAATTTTCACATTTACAGAAGAAACAGTTTTCCTATTCCTTTTAAAAAATGCTTTTCTTTAAGGAAGTATTTAAAAGCATTCCTATCAGTGAAATGTTTTCATTGGGGAATACTTGCTAGTCAATGCAATCAGCAAATACAAATGATTTTGACAAAATCGTAGATAACTGGTTGTTTCCTGTGACATTTAATGTTGCTTATATACAGGGTGATTCACGAAGATATACAGAAACTTTGGGAGGTCATTCTACATGTAAAAGTAAAGAAAAAATGTTATATAAACAAAAGTCCGGAAATGCTTCAGTATCGAGTTACGGCTAGCAAAAGATTTCGCCCATAATGTAGTACCCTGGGTGAAATAAAGACTTGCTGGAAGTCTGGGAAGGTAAATTAAAGGGCAAAATCAGTGGTTTCTTAATTGACCTGAAATATTGAATGAAATATGTCGCAGAACTGTATCTCCCAGTGGGTTGAAGCTTATTCCAAGTGGAACCTACAAAAAAATTGGCAACACAATAACTCCTGTTCAACAACATGATTGCATTGTTTTGATTTATTGAAGTGCTAACAACTGAAGTGTTGTCCATGTGCGTATTGTTGTACTACATTATGGGTGAAATCTTTTACTAGCCATAACTCGATACCGAAGCATTTCCGGACCTATGTTTATATAACTTTTTTTTTTACTTTTACACGTAGAATGAGCTCCCGAAGTTTCTGCATATCTTCGTGAATCACCCTGTATAAAAATCAAACAACTTCCCTATAATGAATGAGAATTTTATGTTAATCAATCTGTACCATCCTCAGATACCTTCTTTTCAAGAATATCAGTCGCTTCTTTTGTATGAGTTCTCACGTGACGATTCAAATTATAATACTGTGAAAAGTTTTTTTTACAAACATCGCACTGGAATGGCTTTTCACCTGTATGTGTTCTCAAGTGCATTGTTAAATTCTGAGATTGTGAAAATCTTCTTTCACAGATATCGCACTCGTATGGCTTCTCTCCAGTGTGAGTTCTGGTGTGTCGAGTTAACTTCTGAGATTCTGAAAACTTTTTTTCACAAAAATCACATTGGTAAAGTTTTTCTCCAGTATGAGTTCTCATGTGACTAGTCAAATAGGAATACTGGGAGAATTTTTTCTCACAAATGTCACATTCGTACGGCTTCTCTCCTGTATGAGTTCTCAAGTGAGTGGATAAGTGATGGTAACGTGAAAATCCTTTTTCACAAATACTGCATTTGTATGGTCTTTCACCTGAGTGAGTTTTCTCATGTAATTTTAAATTTCGAGGATGTGAAAAACCTTTTCCACAAACCTGGCATTCGTACGGCTTCTCTCCTGTGTGAATTCTAAAATGCTGAGTTAAATTCTGTAACTGTAAAAAGTTTTTCCCACAAACATTACATTCATGTGGCTTTTCTCCCGTATGAGTTTTAAAATGAAGTGCTAAGTTATAAGACTGAGAAAATCTCTTTTTACAAACATCACACTCATACGGTTTTTCCCCTGTGTGCGTTCTCAGATGCACTGTTAGGTTTTTATTCTTGGTAAATCGCTTTTTACAGTATTCACATTCAAATGGTTTCTCTCCTGTATGAGTCCTCCTGTGATTTGTTAATGTCTGAGATTCAGAAAAGCTTTTTTCACATAAGTCGCACTGATAGGGTTTTTCACCTGTATGAGTTCTCAAGTGTCGAGTTAGATTTCCAAACTGTGAAAAACTTTTTTCACAAACATCACATGGATATGGCTTCTCACCGGTATGAGTTCTCATATGATGCGTCAAGCTGTTAGATTGGGAAAACGATTTAGGACACAAACTGCACTGATATGGCTTCACTCCTGTATGGGTCCTCAGGTGAACTTTTAAGCTGTAAGCTTTGGCAAATTGCTTTTCACAAAAATCACAGTTATAAGACATCTTTACAAGTTTACCTTAATTATATCATTACTTTTTTTTTTCTGTTTATTGAAAATTTTGGGGTTTTGTATTTCTTCTTTGTGAATTTAAAGATGGACAGTTAATTATAACTTAAATTTCAGGAACACTCTTTTTTTGTTGTTATTGGATTTTAGCGGGAAAATGTTAACGGTAAGAAGATTGTCGCTCATCAACAACGACGTTAACAAGATACAACAGAGAATGCTTCGAAGTTATTAAAAGATCTTAACTTATATCTGAAAGGAAGTTGATAATTTTCTATATACTGATATATAATCTTATATATTTCATTTATCAAAAGCCAATCTCCATTCTGCCTCTTTGAATCTCATTAAATTGAGCAAACATTTTAAATTTCAATTTTAAAAAAATAAATCGACAACATTTTATGGCTACTTTATCTAGATATAGATCTATTAATGTTGATTGCAAATTTAATCAACTGAAAAAGTGAGTTCTGTCGATTAATTGTATCAAAATTTGAGAGCAAACATTATAGTCGAAGTTCATCACCTTTGCCGAAGTTCCTCAGTAAATTGCAATTCTTGTAATGATGTCTTACAGATATGCATTGTCCGTGATCATTTTCAGGTAAGAGAACTATTCATTGGCCAAAATTCATCACAAATTAAAACACTTTCATCACGGAATTTTACGGGAAATATTACATTACATTCAAGCTCCTCGGATGTGAGGGATTTCATGTTGAGTGAGAAAACAAATCGAAGCAGCGATTCGTAAACAACCTGTTAAAGAACGATTTGAATTTTATATAGATTTTCAAGCTTTTATTTAATTTTCCAAACAAAATTATCAATTTGTTTTGCTTTTTAACTGTAGGTTTCCATATTATTTTTTTTTTACTTTTTAGTTTAGAACATTCTTAAATCGAAATCACAGATAAGACGCCCTATTTTGTTCATCAACACAACATTCTGTACAAATCTTTAAATATTTTTTATTTCACATTATAATTAATAGCTTCCGTTACATGAAACAAAATTCTTAAGATTTTGAGTTATAAGAAGTTTAATTGCCATGAAATCAGCTAGAAAACAACGTTGTTTAATGTTTTTAAATGTAGGAGACATTTACTCCATAACTCTCATTAAACAACTATCTTTAATCTTCACAATATTTCGTTTCTCTGTACGAGAAATTTCCTCAGGTGAATAAGAGGACAAAAACTATTCTTTTTGCCTCTTACTTATTACATAAAACAGGGTTACAAACAACTAAAGGAGACATTTTAATCTTATGAATAGAGACTGATTTTCAGTCATAAACTTTAATTTAGCATAAACTTATTTAACGTAAATTTTCGTTCCCAATTGTGATGCCTCGACATTTAAATGCTGTTATTTCTCGGATTTAGTGATAATCGTTTTACTAAAAAATTGAAAGATTAAGATTATATAACCGCTGCATCATACAAAATAAAGAATCCTGGATCTTACATATCATAAGTAACCAACACAGTATTGCTCAGCAATGATCTGAAAAATAAAGTAAACATAAAAAAAAATTTCGTTACTCATTCGTAGAAATAATATTTTGGATGGGAATATTTGCCACAGTTGCTGAAAAGATATTCATATGGGATATATTTAAAATAATGATAACCAGCTGAAATTTATTAAATATGAATTTTAGTTAATACAACATTAATGATTATTGGAAGGAAACGTGAATCAAGTGCTCTTTATTTTAATAAATATTTGAAAATTGGAATTATTCAATAGCATTCTGAAATAGCCATTTGGATTATTATAAATATATTTCAGCATTGCTCCAGGCTGAGTTTCAGCTACCGATTTTTTTATTCCTATTGGAATAAAAAAAAAAATCAGCATCTAAGAAAATAACAGCTTCTCAATATAAATTTTTAACTAATTTCACAAGTTAGAATGTAATGTCACTGAAATGTTCTTTCAAAAAAGAATTTAAAAAAAGGAAGGAGAAAATTTGAATCCAAGTAAAATCTAAGGTATTAAGCTGGTTTTTGTTTTTGTTTTTTTTTTTATTGGGGATGGACGTGGATATTTCATTTCTCGATAAATGGGCTCTTAGATGCAACATATCAGCAAACCAGTAATTAAAAATTTACTGCCCAGCTGTCCTCTAGGCTAATCATAAGGTGACGAAATCTGGTGGTAAAACAATTTTACCAGAAAGCTAAAGGGTTGTATAATTGCTGATACACAACCTTATCTTATGCTTCTGTGACTGCAAACCAAAGTCTTCCGCCTCTGAATCTCTATTGGCAGGATGAACAGATGCATTGTCGTGTCTCTCCAACAAATTTTGTATTGATGGGACAGCAGAGCAACTTTAAAGTTGGTTTGGGGGCTTCACAAATTATTAAGAGCTGCATCTCTTCAAGATGTGAAGTCCTGTTTGACTAGTCCCTGACCCCCAAGAAAACAGATCCTCATTGGAGGAATATAAGAGCAAGACTCCAACCTCGAATGACTGAAAACAACGACACCGAAAAAGTTTAAATGAAACTTCCACAACGATAAAGGAGAATGACCTCACAGAGGAATATCTAAAAATTCCCTTGGAAAGGGTCACTAAAAAAGACAATTAACTGGTACTTGGGAGAAAAGACACTAGGAAGGAAAGCATTTAATAAAAAAAAATCGTTTTTTCTTTCTTTGCTATTGAGAAAAAGGATTGTCTTTACCTGTAATATATATTCACTTAAAAGTAATGACTTAAAAATAAATAAAAAGAAATTCTTTATTGTATTGCTTGGCCTCAGTATGGATCACAACAATCTTTCATACTTCCACATATGATTTTCAGAAAGTGCAACCACAAACATATTTCAGAGTTCTCATTTTATTAATTGAATCTATAATTAGAACAATTAAGCAGAATAATCAATTAAAAGACATAGCTCAAAACTTTATTATAAAGTGTTCAGAAGATGCTTTAGTTTGAGCCCTGTTTAGTAAGAAAAGCCATTATGGACTGGAATTCGAGATAGATTTGTCTATAACACACTTTGTTTGCGTGCAGCACTTTATTCATTGAGTTTGTTAAATTGTTACTTATAAGTAAAGCAGTTTTGCCAAATTTGCATGTAGTTCAGTCTAATTCATCACAGCAATTACTGACTTCCATTTTGCTGAATTATTTTATTGTGACAATGATTCAGTCCCTTGCCTTTGTGATGGAGAAGCCTATATCTCATACTTACTATTCTGTTTCAACTAGTCTCCTCAATTGCAAATGTTTCCTTATTGCTACTAATTCTGCAAAATGTGCAATCCTGTGAATATATTAGAAAAATGCTTACAGGCACGAGTTAAGGAATAGGCTAATAAGTTGGCATTCAGTTAATTTTATGAAATTCACATCCATATCATAGCAGAAGGATTTATCTTAATCATGTCTTGTAAATAAATTTCTATATTTAGTTTTGAGTTGTAATTTTTTGGAGTTTTGTTCTTTGAATTAAGGAGCAGATGTAGATAACAAGAATTTGCTTTATTGAAATCTAAACATTAGAATTTGTCAAAAAAAATATTATAGAAATGTTACATTTTAATCTGTCTCCTATTCCTATACTGTATACCAGATACCATAGAATACGTATTTATATCAATTTAGTTTCTTTCCCTAAAGAACTGATTCTTTAACGTACTATAATATCCTTGATGTAAAACCTGCATTTCTTCACATTTCATTTCATCAGTCTTACCTTTCATGTTTCCATGGAATTCACAGTGAAAGTTCTGTAATGGCATCTTTGTCAAATTACTTACATTCTACACTTCTTGGCCATGTTATTTTTTTCTTCTTCTTTTCTTTTGAATGGAAGATGTGACTTGTTCTTTCTTTGAATTTTAGATGGGAATAGAGTTTGAAACAAAAAAATGTTGAATATGAGGTAAAAATAACATTGGAAACTGCTGACATATAAAATATATACTGATAAATGACCAGCAGGGGTGGAATAACTTCTAACCAAAACAAGCACATGCTTAATGCATATACAAAAAAAGTAATAATGATCAAAATTGTTTACAAAATTACAAGTTTACATGGCCTTAAAAAAAAAAAAGTCTCATCTTAGCATCTTGGGCCAGGAGGTCCTTTGGCTGTGTAAAGCTCTAAAAAAATTGTATTTCGTCCACATTGTTTTTAAGTTCATTTCTTTTATTAATTTTATTATTGACATTTTTATTTATATTTTAAAATTAGAAATTTGAATTTAAGCATGAAACTTCATGATATTTTTCTTTTCTAAGTGATACCTAAAATAATACCAAGTCATCTGCTGAAAAAGAAAGATACATCCAGTGTTCTGAAAAGCTAGTTCAGGACTACAGAGAGGATTTCAACACTACACTTTCTAAAGAGCTTCAACAGTTTCACTGTTATGTGTGCCATGAATTTAATATTCTCCCTCCCTCCCAACAAATTACATTTTCTCAGTAATTGTTATGAACTTTATCAAGTAATTGTTGATGACAGAATTGATTCACTTCCCAATGTAGGTTTTCATATCTTCTTTGAGTTTAATGTTCAAAAAATGAGTGCTCATTTCTGTGTTAAAGGATATTAAAAACCATTCAGAACAAGGTTGTTTCAAGACAGGCTAAACGATTGGCTCTTTTCAGCATAGACGAAGATTAGAGAACTTGCATTCAAGGACACAATTAAATATTTTGCTATTCAAAAATCAAGGAGGAAATTAATAAATAAAAAGAAATGAAACAGCTAAATCATTGTAAATGAATGAATGTATTTTTAAGTTTTTATGAGGTTTCCATTTTCAAGTTTTCAACCGTATTAAATTATTGTGAGCCTTGGTCTTGCTCCTGTCAGCTATACTGTGTTTGGATAAAAACATATCACTTTGCAAGTAAAACCTGAGTTGTGGAGGGAAATGGGAGGGCACCATTTCTTGGCTGTGCTTAGGCAGCAGATACAAGTAATCCACCCCTGGTAATTATTTAAATTACTATAATTAATTAAAATAATAGCAATAGTTATTATTTAATTATTTTTATGTCTTATCTTAATTTTGGACATTTATGATAAAAACCTTCATCTTTTTTTTTTTATTTATGCCACCGTATATTTGATTAGTTAAAAACCCACATTTATAAGGTAATAAAGGTTATTATTATACAACCCTTTATAATAACATATAAAGCATCATACATTTTATAACTTTCATACAAAATGTCACTAAGACAAGCTAACCAATGTTCTTCTTGTATGCAGTTTTCAATTTTTATTCTGAGTCAGCCAAGTATATTATAAATTTAGTTGTAAACGTCATTTAAAAGATATGTAGAACTGAAACTAATAAAATATTTCAATAAATTTCGAATTCCTGCAGTATTTTGCGATTTCTACAAGTTGTAACATATACAATCAAATATTTGTTCACAATATCTGTATATGGTTACACTTAGGAAAAAAGAAATAAATGGTTTTATATTAATTATTTTATTGGTTTTATTATTTGCAAATAATTAAATATTCAAAAATAATTTAACGTGTGGAACATATCTTATGAAAAATGAAATAAAACCACCACACTGGATAAAAATTATCAAAAAACTGTATTTAAAACATGATATTACACAAGCTTTCGATCTAATTTTCAAGAGACTTGAAAAAGGGGCACGTTAGTGTATAATGCATGTATAGTTAACTCAAAATGCACTTTTAGTTATTTTCTACTGTATTTAGCCTAAGGAAAGTATTCAGCAGTAATCTGTAAGCATTTGTTGGTTCCATTTTCCTTGGTAACGGATTTCCATTATTGATATATCCTGGTGGAAGTGTTCACCATGTTCATCACTGACATGTCCAGAATTTTGTGGAAAAAAAAGTCCAAAATATGAATTCAAAAAATGGATTTTCAGACATATTGCATCCCAGGGCTGTAACTTTTCAAAAAGTTCCCTTAACCAGTTCTTAGTAGTTCTCGTCTGCTTGTTTCCCAGGAAGTTTCTCACAACTTTATGATCCCCAAATAGTTGCCTCAGACTTATTCCAGTATTGCTCAAAATCTGGATCCTTCATCAGCTTCCTAATTTGTGGTGCAACAAATATATCCTCTTTGAATTTTGCATCACCAATTCCAGGAAACTTGAGATTTAAAAAAAAAAAATCTTGGCCATTACGATCTATCACTTTAACGAAGTTCTTCATCAAACAATGTTTGATATGCAATGCTGGAAGGTACACTTTCTCAGGATTCACAAGAAGCTCTTGAACATCATTTTTTCTTTCCAGGTGTTAGGGTTTTTTTTTTTTTTTTCTCTTTGACCACTGCTGTTCCACTTTCAAAAAAAAGCAACAGAACTTTGTGTATCCAAGCTACAGTCCTAGTATAAGAGCTATCACATTTAGATCTTCATAAATGTGTCAAGAATATTCCTCTTACTGTATCATTGTCAGTAGAAATTGATATTGTTATACAACTCCTTCATGACTGTTGCATTTGCAAGGGGGATTGACAGATTCTCATTTCCATAATGAAGGAGGATGGTTTTCAAACTTGTTTTGAAGTATCTATAAAAAAAATCTCCATTCCTCATGATTGTGTTGCTGCCCTAGTGCATCTAATAGAGTCCACATCCTTGCAGTTGACTAAGTCATCTTGCATGGAGAACAGGCGTTTTAATTCCTGTCGCATTTTAAAGAAATAACATATTTTAGTTCTTTTTCGAGGAGATTCCAGCCTTTCAGTCTTAAAGCCAACAATTCTTCCTGCATTTTAGACAAATTCAGATCATTAGTTCTGCCAAGTTAATGATGTGAGGTTCTGTTGTCTTTCCTAGGAAATCTGGGTCTTTTTCTTCTTCATCACCTCCTTGGTCATTCTGGAACTCAACATCTTCTAAATTGAAACCTACGATTCTGGTGGCAATGGAATTGGTAACTATGTACTGAGGAACAGATCTAATGGCTGAAGGGATGTTAGGATATTTAACTAAATTCTTAAACTTGCTTGTGATTCCTCTGCTTTTTGTGATATAAAAATAGCAGTCTATGGAGTGGTTCTTTGGTTCTCTCCATACCATGGGAACTGCAAATGGTCTGTGACAACCCATTCAGGCAACTACTAAACAAAGTTACACATGAAGACAGATTTGACGAAGACTCCAATTTTACACCCGTCACTATTGCTAAACTTCCCTAACTTCACCATACATTCCCACCTCGTGTCGACTTAAATGTTTTTGTGATGTCCTATATGTTTTGTGCCATCCCTGATGATGGAATATGCTGAGTATTCCAAAACTGTAGGTTTATTTCCATCTTTTTTATTCTTTTCATCATGTTAATAAGTAAGTGCGTTTTCACTTTGTTTTAATGTATGCACATTAAACCTCCTTATTCTTTACACCCCAGTAGAGCTCATCAATCGAGTTCTTTAAGACTTGAAAGTTAATTCACATGTTAACAAGAAAAATTGTTTGGGTGATTTGTACAATTACAAGGCATTTTTGTGAAAAGTAATTACAACTTCTTACACATATATTTCATAGGGATGTGTACACACACAAAAAAAAAACAATATTTACTGTTTTATTGCCAAACAAATAAGATTAAAACAAGAGACAAACTCACAAGTGAAAGGCATTGTTCACAAGAAAATCATCACTCAAATGAAATTCTAGAAGCCCACTATGCAAGATTTTTCTTATCTTGAATAATTTTTTTTCTGTGTTTCTGGTGTAGCACCACTCTTTGTAGCCAATATTAGTCATTTACAGCAGGTTCTTCTACTTTCTTTTCTGATTAGAATAAATATATGATTCATACAGAATAGCTACATTTGCCATGATTTTTTTGCTCATATAAAATGCTTGAACAAAAGTAAATAATTTTAAAAAATAAAGAAAATGACCCGTACAACAGGCCGTTTTTAGCAAAATGTGTAATTTCTTTAAAAATCAAGAGTTTGATTAGAAAAAGTGGACAAATTCTGACCACATTTTCGAAATTGGCACAAAAAGAATACATTAGAATCTGCCAAACTTATTCATTTAAGAAGTTCATTGTCTACCAGTGTAATTAGCTAATGATCTAAGCAGCTTCAACAGTCATCTTCAAATCTCTTTTAAAAATAAAATGGCAGATTAGGTGGAGTTAATTTTTTAATCTAAAGAATATAAAATTAGGTAAGCAATTTGCCAATCAATCCTTGTTCAATCAAGGCTGTGTGGAAGCTCGGGTAGCTATGTGGAAATGCAGTGGAAATTATGCTGAGAATTTTTGTTTTTTACATGTGAAATCATTAAATTATAATAGGAAAAAACAGCTGGTTTCATGTGAGAATCGTTTTCAATATATATTATTGGAATCCTAATAATTATTATATATATATTATTGGAATCCTTAATTATTATTGAACTTATTTTCATCAAATTCACAAAAAAAAACAAGGTAGGGATAGCGATTAGTAAACCAATCACAGTGCTTCGCAACGGCTTCGGAGTCACCTTTGCTTTCGAATAGACTGCGCCAGGGTGGTCTAGAAAATGCATACTTGACTCTCTTTGCGACCCCTTGCTATCTTACCCACCCCTATTTATATGGGATAATCGTCATTCTTAACTCAAACCTTGTTAATACACTGAATTCCTAATAATGATTTAAAAAAAAAACTCAAGTTGAGAAACTGTGAAAAGATTTAAAATGGGTAGAAAAAAATGAAGAATAAGAATTGCCCATGAGGGGATCGAACCCACGACCCTCGCGTTATTAGCACGACACTCTAACCAACTGAGCTAACATTCAGTTGGCTATAACAATTCAAGAAATCCTAAAACAGTCGCTTTCTAAGTATCTACTTTAAACAACATGATACTAATTTTAGAGAAAATAAAGTAGTTATCAAAATCCCAATTCTAAAGGATTACATAACCAATATCTCATAATGTCATAAGTTGAGAAACTGTGAAAAGATTTAAAATGGGGAGAAAAAAATGAAGAATAAGAATTGCCCATGAGGGGATCGAACCCACGACCCTCGCGTTATTAGCACGAAGCTCTAACCAACTGAGCTAACAGGCCACCTATAACATTCAAGAAATCCTAAAATAGTCACTTTCTAAGTACCTACTTTAAACAACGTGATACTAATTTTAGAGAAAATAAAGTAGTTATCAAAATCCCAATTCTAAAGGATTACAAAACCAATATCTCATAATGTCATAAGTTGAGAAACTGAGAAAAGATTTAAAATGGGGAGAAAAAAATTGAAGATAAGAATGGCCCATGAGGGATTGAACCCACGACCTTCGTGTTATTAGCACGATGCTCTAACCAACTAACAGAAGCCGTTGCGAAGCATTGTGGGATATGTGTCCACAGACAGACAGACAAACCCGGGATAAGGCATCTTTCAAAAGCCTAAAAAATGATCAAAGTTTATAATTTTGGTGAAAGTACTTGAAGTCAAAAATTTTCATTTTTTTAATCCTCTCTTATTTTCACAATAAAGGACTTATTATATAACATTACAAGAAATGACTTTATGATATATAATCAATTTTTAAGACTTTCCATTGTCCTGTCTTTTGAAAATCAGACCATTCTATTATTTATCACGGAATTTCAGAAGAAAGCTCCAACTGATCACAGCGTGTAAAAATTAAATTTTATTATCCAAGATTTTAAGCCTGAATTTGTTCAACTTTAGCAGCCCGTATTTACACAACAACCTTTGCGAAAACAAACAATATTAAATCTCCATGAAAGCGTCCTTTTTCTTGTCCTAAGCCACAAACAGAATGGAAATTTTGATATCTTCGCAGTGTCCTTGGGTATTTCCTAATCTTCTGCAAGCTACACTATAATATACTGAATAATCCTGGATGTGCATTAAAAAAAAATCTTAAAGAAAGTGTAAAAATGATAAAATATCTATTTGGATTATTTGTTAAGAAGTCTGCATTTTGAACTTATTTACATATTTCATCCAAAGATTTTACCAAGTCCCAACGCTTTAGTTTCCCTAACTCTTTCACTAATATTACATTTTCTTAAATACTCCTCCAACTAAAAAACACCAAAATTTTCAATTTTTTTAAGTAGATTTGACAAAAACTTCTCCTTGCCATCACTAAATATCATAAGTAAATAACAAATACAAGCTTCGTTTATAAAAAGAAGGCTTAACGTGCGTGGAATGAAATAAATCTCTCTTAATCCTCTTACTTCCCTCATCATGTCGTCCTAAATGTTGTCTTTATGTCCTATATGTTTGTGCTGTCCCTGATGAAGGAATACGCACAGTATTCCGAAACTGTTGGATTATTACCATATATAATTCTCTCAACTATTTGTAAGTAAGTGTGTTTTATTTATTTCTATTTTGTTTATAAATTATTTACTCCTGTAATTTTTTTTGCCAAATAAAAATAGATTTCTTCAGACTGCCTGCATGGTAGAATTAGTGTACATTTTTTTTAAATTCGGAATAAATTTAATTAAAAAACTGATGATAAACTTCCTTTTAAACTTAATTAAAAATGTTTATTTTTCTTAACTGTTGAATGGTTTACAAAACAAAAATAAGATGATCAGATAATCACATTTCTGGTTATCAAATAACAAATGGAAATTAAATAAAAATCTATGATTTTAATGTGATGATGTTATCGTGAGATGTTATTATACAACCAATCTGTAGGAGATGTAACGTCCAGCTGTTTCACTGGGTCGAATGATCTTCACTACCTGACCTCTTTTCAAACCGAAATATCTAGCCACCGGATCCCCGGACTGGATTCTCATTAACTGGCTTTCTTTCAATTTATATCGACCCAACAGCTCTTGTTTCTCCTCCGGGGTCATAACGACGTGGTCAGGCACTAATTCATGCTCGGTGATGTTGATCAATAGCTCAGACTCCAAAAACTGTTCCAGGATGTATTTGGGGGCCATGTCCACCAATGACTGTTTGGCCGACGGTGTCATTCCCTGTTGCACTACTATAATGGCTCTCGAGATGTTCTCCTCCTGCATACGTTGACAATAGGTTTTAATTGTTTTGATACCGATTTTGGGTTCGTCGGGGAAAAACACGAACATCTGATCTGTGGGATCATCGTTATGGGCCACCAGCACTGTCAGATCACATCGGCCTGGCTTCCTTTCACTGGGCTTGTCACCGAATTGTTGCTTGAATTGGTCTAAGGTCTGATCCAATTCGTCTTGTGTCACCAAATAACCTCTATCGTGGCACAACTGCATCACAGTCTTCCGGATTCTCCAGAGTTTGTACGTTTCTGCTTCGTCGTCCATTGCTGCCTAATAGTATTAAGCGTGGTGTAAAGATGGTTTAAAAGCTTCACTAGTTTACACGTTGTTGTTTGTGCAACTTCCTGCTAGACTGACATGTACTGGCAAAACCAGGCACAAATTTAAGAAAATCGGGATAATAGGTTGCTTAATATTCGAATTCCTTCTCTGTATTTTAAAGTGTTTTTTTTTAATTAATTAAAATAGTTTAAGGATTTTTTTTATTAATTTCTTGTACTCTTTTTAAATAATAGTTCCAGAATATAAATACAATATTTCAGGTTCTTTTTTTTAGGGTGTTTCGGGTTTTGGTATTACCGGACTAAAAAGGAGACACGAATACTGATTTTTTTAAACGAAATTAAGTTCTACTAATATTCATAATAAAAGCTACTTTTTTTGTAATATACTTCCAATACTATTATCATACACTTCAAAATTTCTATAGGGTTTTCAATATTAATCTGTGATTAAAAACACTTAAACAAAGAAGAAGTTGCAATCTATTATTGGAAGAACAGTTTCACCTTTTATAATCGTTGCTTATAAGAAATCCGAGCGGGAATATCTGAAGTAAGTTATTAACACTATGAGTAATTTTCTTTAGATTTAAAGGAATAATTAATAATAAAGCAGAACGTCGTAATTGGAATATTCTGCTCACACAATGTAATGCAGTTGTCACGTCCCAGAAAGAGGGAAAATTAGGATTTTTTTTCATGGAATTCCAGAGGAGAGTTTGTTAGTCTTAAGTAGAAACTTGATCTTATTTTTCAACAATAATGGAAACTTTATAGTCGTATTATACAGTAAAACAGGCTAGCAACTTTCAGCTTAAGTAGCACAGAGATTTTCGGAAAAATAGAAATTTCAATAAGTACTTATGTATTTAAAAGTAGGCCTACTTAACCGTTTGGATATTTCTTATAAGGTTAAGTATTTTAAATAGAAAATGTATTTTTTTTTTTTTTAATTATCCAGTTTCTTTCTTGTTTTCAAAATTCTTTTTTAAAATCAAAATCAATCGCATATCCGATATTCATATAATATAATCTATTTAATTAAAAACATTACACTGGTCACTTTGTAAAGATGGATTAATAGAAGACTAAGGCTAAACCTGAGAATACAGTACACTGCACAAGGATACATCACCGAATGCCTTGTTACCACTTTCCCTCAAGGGGAAAGTTAACTTAGTAAGAGCTCAAGCCGCAAAGTACCAACATCTCCCGAGCGAAGCATGTGTGCAGATTAGCTGTAGGTTAGGTTAAGTGAGGAAACACTCCAGGATTGAAAATATTTTGAAGGTACAGTGAAACCTGTCAAGTTGACCACTTGTCTAAGTTGACCTAATTGACGAGGAACGGAATGGCTTAATTACTTTAACATTGAGTGAACCCTTTATAAGTTGACCACCTGTCTAACTTGTATGTTGACCAGGTAATTAGGTAGAATTTGCCACAAAGCTTAGCTCAAAACCTTTGTAAGTTGACCACTTCCAGAATTTTAGTATAGTATGTGTGAAATACAAAACCCTTAACACGTACACTAAGTTTATTATACCTATGCAAAATGCATTACTGTAATAATAAATTGAGTTTCATAATTAAATTAACTTGTTTCTGTTCAACTTACTACTGTAGTATACACAGTAATAACTATGACAATATCAAATAATTAATATGTATGTATAATTAATGTTTAACCCTAATAAGCAATATTATTCCTATTTTGTATCATTTTGATTTCATATTTTGTATAATTTTGTACTACTATACTATGTATATGTATAGTAGTAGTAAGTAGATGATAAAATATGAAAATCAAAAAGTAAGTATTGTACCCTTGGTAAGTTGACCACGAAAACGTGGAACCACTTGGTGGTCAACTTAGCAGGTTTCACTGTACTATGTCGCGCGAACAGTTTTTTAACCGCCATATTCAAAGTCGGCGGGTACCATATTCTCAAGTTAAAACAAAGTTTAGTAATATTAAGATTAATACAAATTCATTACAGTTTTGAACACTGACTGTTCATCATACTCTCAAGAACAGTCAATGTTCGAAACTATAACGAATTTGTATTAATCTTAATATTACTAAACGGTGCTACCTTATTTTATACTACACCTATTAATTACAAGCCGTTTGAGCGTGACCTAGACAATGGTCTGCCATGAGGCAGATGTGTTGGAACCTGGGTTTGAATCCTGGCATCGGCATGGATGTTTGGGTTCACCTTGATGGCAACACTAATGCTCCACAGAACACAGACCTGCGATTTTGCAGATGCACTTCGGTGCATACCGACTAAATAATTTAATCGCAAGTCAAGATCTTCATTTATCTTAATAAAAGGCTACTTTGTGCATTATTCATGATCGTTAGGGGAAAAAAACTTGTCATTCTTAAGGAAATTGTTATTTTGAAATGCGTGACCGCTTTTTAGGATCTTAATTATACTTGTACAAGATTCGGCAGCAAAAGCAGTGCTAAGGTTTACCAGAAGATTTTGAAAATTATCTGAGAATAGATTGATAAATTTTAATCAATACAAAGTATTTGGCTAAAATTTCGTTAAAACATAAAGCATTTGTTAGGAGATATGTAGAATTTCAGTAATTTAAATTTTCTGACAGGACTTTGGTAACTTGGATGTAAGGTAATGACAGATAATAGGTCTGTGTTACTTGAATCATGTTGGGTCTGTCATTGCGAAATACAAATCCATTGCGAGTTGAAACACCAGTTTTTGACAATTTTACAAAAGTGCCATTCTTTATTGATGAAAACCTGTTCTGTATGGTAAATGAATAATTTTTCTTTCCTTTTTGTTCCACTGTGAAAGTGTGTTAGAAAGTGTTGAGATTTAGTAATTGTCATTACCACCAGTCCCACAAATATAATCATCTGCCCAAATTTGAAAACCTATATTTACCATTTCACTGTCCCATATCACTTGCCAAAATTCCGACTCTTATAAGCTCATACAGTTTCTCTCTTTTTGAAGAGTCCTGCTTAATATAAATTAAACTTGCCAATCTTTCTAATATTGTCCAAAACCATTCAGAATACATCCTCGTCCTCTTCTATGTGGGTGTCAATTAAATTTACACTCACCAAAGCAAAAAGGTTGTGTCACTACCTCTGAATATCAAATTCCTGAGATGTTTGATGGTTAACAGTGATATCCATGCACGATTTCTGTCAGTGACTGGAACAGTGAATTAATTGACACTTCCAGTGTTCAAATGAACTGAGAGACAGAAGTTATGCACCAGTGCCATTATTAGCCACCCAACAATGATCCATAGAAATATGAAAGAACTGCAATTTCACTTCAGTTCCAACAAGTGTCTATAATTTAATTCTGTTAACTTCATTTATAGTAATAAAATTTGATTGAAAATATAGCCATGATAACACCTACAACAAGAAAATATAGCCATGATAACACCTACAACAAGCAATCAGTCAGATTATGTTGCTTACTCAGAAAAGTAATTTTTCCTTTAAGCTACTAAATTTGATTAAATTTGTTACTAAGCAAATTAGATTTTTGTAAATCTTCATCCTTTACTGTGCACATCTTATTTTTAACTAGCTGTATCCGGCATGCGTTGCAATCCCACTCAAAGAAAGTGTTTGTGTTTTAATTCTGTTTATTGAAGTGCTTTTGGATACACAATATTTTTTTGTTTTTCTGCCTGGTGCTTACACGAATAAATCAGAAGGTTTTCCGATGCGTGAGCAGGCCACATACAGCTGTCCACGTGTGAAGCATTGATTTTTCCAAATTTAGTCCACACACTTGCAACGATTGTCCCTGTGCTTTGTTGATGGTTATTGCAAATGCAAGTCGCACCGGAAACTGCAAACGTTGAAACCGAAAATACATTCATTTGTTGCAATGATTCGAGCACGATATTGTAAAATGGTTCTACTAATTCAGAAACCTTCATGGGCATGCGTACAACAACTCACCAAAGTTTCATCGCAATCTGATGAATGGTATAGGAACGCATACGGGACAAACAAACGAATTTAAACATTCATTTTTATATATTAAGATAGGCTGCAGCTTGCATTTTTTATGTTTGTACAGAGGATAATATTGTTCACTGCAAGGATGCATTCTAATGATGAATGCTGTCTTGTCATGGGACTAGCTCTATCTAGTCTATAGCAGTGTTTCCCATTTGGAGGTCTGTTGTAAAAATACTGCAATGGCATCTCCAATAAATTATACTTATGTTTGATTGGAGGAGTATGTATTAAAAATGTTGAAAGGAATTTATGAATACCGTATATGCTCCAATAGAGGCCCCCGGCGTTTATTTGCAAAACTAGCCTCGGCTCCCGGCGGTTAATAGAGACCGGCTGCTATTAGAGGCCGGCCATTATTAACAAAAACCGTAAGAACGGAATATTTTTACACATAAATACCGGCTAATATTACAAACAACTACTTTATTTGAATTTCACATGCTATATAAGGCTGTTAAAGATAAATGGCAATGTCTTTCTGTACCTTTCGCTGCTATTCGTCGTCCGAATGCGCAATGACGGCTTCGTTGCTGACGAGCGGCCGTCCCACCGGAAGTTTCTTTCGCGTATTCCACTGCGCGAATCTTAAAGGCAATGTCAAATGACCGTTTCGGCGGCATTTTGTTTGGCAATGTACCGTAAGGTATTACGCACGATTATAAAGATACGGACGCTTACACTAGTAATTCTAGGCAAATATCAAAGACCCGGCTACTGTTAGAGACCGGCTACTATTTGGTCGTGTCCCTCTGTAGTCCGGCGCTTATTAGAGACCGGCGACAATAAGAGCCTCGGCGTTTATTGGAGCGTATACGGTAATTTTTTTTTAATTGTCTTAGTTATAAAATATATGTTCAAGATTTACCTATGAATAATTTGTCATGAGATATGAAGAAACCATAATAAAGATGATGACCATCACAATGTCTGATTAAAACTTGAAATCCCACTAATAGTAACTTAAATTACTTGGATAGAAAACAAATACCCCATTTTTCAAAACTCATCACTTCATATAGAAATAAAATAAAAAAAATTGATTTCTAATAGCAAACAAATTTCACAATAAGCTATGCAGTAAAAAAAAAAAAGACTTTTTTCTGCATAGCTTATCATGAAATTTGGTTTCCCAAAAAACTTAATTGTTTCTCAAGCAGAAAAATCATTCAAGCATAATAATTAGTAAACAGAAGACAACATTATTATAAAAGCAAAGAATGCTATTGTATTTTTGAATTTTTTAAAGTTTATATAGTGAAGTATTTGCAGAAAATTTGATGAGTAATAAAAATATTAGATAAATACCAGATTTATATACAAACACATATACAGGGTGGCTCAGAAGTAATTAGCAACCAAACAATACCTGGTAGAATATGATCATTTTTGTAATTACATTCAGGAACATAATTGATGATTAGTGAGTGAAAGCAGTTATGGCACATGGTGGATATCACTATATAAGCTTTAAAAAATTCAAAAGTGAAACAACTTTTAACTGTGAACTACAAATATGAAAGACTGCAAAGCACATAACTTTCAAAATAAAAAGAAGTACCAAGGATACTTTTATTTTAAGGCCAGACTATGATGTTTTCTTTAGATAAAGTAATCGTAATTATAGTTTCTTTAAACTGCATTCTCATTTCAGTTTCGAAAATTCAGTTGTTTCGAAACTGAAATGAGAATGCAGTTTAAAGAAACTGCAAGGTGCAAGTGTGGAGGATTCTTCTCAATCTGTAACAAACCACAACAAAAGAAAAATAAGTACATTTTTATCTTTCTCCATACACTTTATTAGAAAGTTTTCAGTATAGAAATGGAATGAAACTATCATTTTTTATAAACTATATCCCTTAATATGAATAAAGGGATATTTATAATTTTTTGATAATTCAAAATCTGAAATTTTGATATTAATGGTAAGATAACAATAGCATTCTTTGCTTTTATAATCATGCTGTCTTCTGTTTACTAATTATTATGCTTGAATGATTTTTGAAATGTTTGTGAATTTTTGAAAGCGGTTATGGCACATGGTGGATATCAATAAAGGCATGTTGAAGAGTTCATCTTCATTGTGAATTTTTTACAAACCTGGGAACGAGGGAGACACCAGTTTGCAGAGGACACTTTCACCTGATCATAAAATATGACACTGAGTTCAATCTCATCAAGTGGTTTGAACAAATTGGATCAGTCCAGAATTTGAAAAGAGCTGGAAGACCCAAGTCCATCAACACTGAAGAAAACAAATGAGTTAAACTATATCGAAGCTTCTTTTCATGCAAAGTCCCAAAAAATCTGCCAGGTGTGCTGTTCAAGAACTTGGCTTTTCAAGAAGAGTCGTTCAAGAATGCTTCATGAGGTCCGACTTAAACCCTATCATTCTCATTTGATGCAAGCAAAGAATGAGGATGATCCAGAGAGGCGATTGCAGTTCTGTGAAACAATTCTGGGAAAATGTGTGGAGGATGACACCTTGAAAAACTCTTCTGATGAAGCAACATTTGAGTTGAAAGGCCATGTCAATAGGCACAATAGTGTTTATCGGTCTACTCAACATATTGACATTGAAAATGATGTCAATAATCCAGGCATGACAGTGTGGTGTGAGGTTTGTGCTACAAGTGTTCTGGGTCCATTCTTTTTTGAAAGCACAGGGACAGGCGAGAGTTAGGTGGCCATCTTGAGTGACGAATTTTTTCCAGCTGTAGGTAATTGGGCTAACTTTGACCATATGTGCTTTCAACACAATGGGACACCACTGCATTATAGCATCATTGCTCGCAATTGTTTGGACCTGCATGTACTCAGCAGTGGATAGTGTGGCAAGGAAAAATTCAATACCCTGTCTGATCGTGCGTATGTATGCATATCAGGAATAGTTAATTTCAGTCAAATCAAATATGTTGATAGTCTTTTCTTTTCTTTTTTTCTTTTTTAATTTAAAATTTTAAATAATAAAACAGTTTCTTTATAAATTAGGAGCATAACGTGCATGTATTAAAATAGAGATAGTGAAAAATAAATAAAAAGCACTTAGTTGCAAACAGGATGAAAAGAGAATAAAAAAGATGGCAATAAACTTAGTTTCAGAATACTCAGCGTATTCCATCATCAGGGACGGCACAAACATATAGGACATCACAAAAAAAAAAATTGAAGAAGACACGAGGTGAGAATGCATAGTGTGAGTGATCCCTTAATCTCATACAATATGATATCCTCCAAAAATTAGGCAAATTTAGTGCTACACCTCCCAAACCCCCCATTATCCCTCTCATGATAGCCACCGAAAATCCCATCCAAATCCTTGACCCAAAATCTATACCCGATATCAACACCTTTAGAAACAGCTGCCTGAACATTATAAAAAGAACCCCATACCCTGTCCCCAACCTCAATCCTATACAAAAAGCCTACCTCCATGACTTTCAAACACAATGAAAACACACATCACTCGCTCTGACAAAGGCAACTCCATTGCAAAAACAAGACTACGAAAAAATGGCCCAAGCCCATCTCAAAAACCTTGCTACACCCCTGACAGTATAACAAAAGAAAAATACACTGAACTGATAACATATGCCATTGATTGGGCCCACACAAACATAGGTTTCTCTGATCACTACAATAAAAAAAAAAAAAAAAAAATCGCCTCAAAATTCCCATCTATCACCTTCTGCCCAAAACCCTCAAACCCAAAGAAGATAATACCCTAAAAACCAGACCCATCATCAACACAAGAAACTCCCCCATCTCAAACATTTCAACACCCTCTTCACCATCCTTAAACCTACACAAGCAAAATAGATTACATTTACATAAACACAGCCCAATTCCTACAGCAAATAAAAGCAATCAATATTCAAACCGAAGACTTCTACTCCCTTGATGCTACATCGCTATTCACATCCCTCACCTACAATACCATCAAGGAAGTACTCTTATGATTTCCTAAATGTGAAACCCTTTTTGCCAATTTGACATGGCCATAAAACAAATTGATTTCTTCATCCACACCATTTATAAAAGGCAATATTTCTCCCACAACAACAACATTTACCTTCAAACACACGGTCTATTCATGGGCCTTGCTATATCAGGACCCATTGCAGACCTCACACTACATTGAAAAGTTCTCCATCCACTGCCCACACATCAAATTATACGAAAGATATGTCAATGATATCGTCCTCACAACACAAATACAAGACCATCTAAACTCCATAGATCTCCACCTACAATTTGAACTGGAAACTCCTTCCAACAAACACATTAAATATCTAAATGTCTCAATTACCTACAGAAATAACTCCTTACAAACCACTGTCTACAGAAAACCCACCTGCTCAAACTGATACATATATTATAACTCCCATAAACCCCATACATACAAAATCATTACAATCAATTTTCTAATACGCAGAGCACTCACAACATGCTCCACTAAACCTGCTTACATACTGCCATTTACAGCATACTTAACCTCAACAACCTTTCCCTCCCAGCTTTTTCACAACCATCTCAATATCCTAATACACAAACTGAACAAAAAAATCTAAAAATACTACCCTCAAACCTTCTTTTGAGTACATCCCCTTTCCCTGTTATCCACCCCTTCATTAAAAGATTCATTAAGCTTCATTAAAGAAATTCCTCAACCCATACCAATATGCCCAGCATAAACATCATACAAACCAAGCAACTAAATAATTCTTCGAACACTGTATACTGGATTCCATGTAACCAATGCCCTCTGGCTACATAGGACAAACATCCCGACTCCTATCCACACACATTAAAGAGCATAAACAAGCCTTCAAAAACACAGACCCCACACATTCGTATACTGTTATATTGTGTCTCCAAGACTTGATAACACCCTCAATTTCTCCGCTGCTAAACCCTTTCCCACTGACTCCTATCCAAATCCTTCCACATAATCCAGCTTAAGGCATACAATCCTATCAAAGCCTGGGCAAAACGCCTATTACTATTGTTAAACTTGCCTAATACTTTCACTTCCCTCACTATGTATTCCCACCTCGTGTCTTAAAGTTTTTAGTTTCTGCAGAAAGTCAAGATATGCAGATCATTTGAACTTATTTGATGTTTTCCCTTAACAGTTTGAGTTGCTGCAATAAAAATGAACAGATATAAAAATTGCTTGCAAGTTATTAAAAAAGTGATAAAACATTTTTTAGGCACACCATGAAACCTCTTTAGTTAAATCATATGTGATTACTACATCACATACATAGAACCTCAGTTATAAGGCGATCTTTTGGATACAAGATCTCGAAGATCGCGATATAACCGAACTTTTATTCGCGACGTCAAATGTCATATATCGCACTCTATTATCGCCCACATGATTCCAAATCGATTTAAAATGGTCATTTCGTGATTACCTACATCATTCAGAGCTATGTAAGAGATTTTATATTTATAAATACATTAATCATTACCTTTTCAACACTTTGATGGGTTATATTAGCCAAAATCGATTTGGCGCCGCCATCTTGGCATCTTGTACAAACGACGAGTCACGTGGATCGAAACTAGATATTCATATGCCTATTAGATTACATGAATCTCTTTACTGGTTGTCGTTGGCAGAAAAATAGATCTCGATATTCATTTTGGTTAAACGAAAAAGTCCGCAATTTTGGTATTTTTTTAAAAATATATTGTATTTGACGCATTTTCGTGACATTAAGGTGAGTTTAGAATCTCAATTACTGTAAATAATAAGGAAACAAGCATATTAATTTACACCTTTGATTTGATTTTAGGCAAAAAAATGGTAAATTTTGCAATTTTACAATTATACACCTTTTCCAAAATAGAAGGGGTCCAAGACCAAATCACGTTATATCTGAATTCGCGATATAAACAACCGCATTATAACCGAGCTTCAGTGTATTTACACCATATTTGTTTTTAGTTATATCAAAAATTTTGCTTCATAAAATATTGTTTTATGAAATTTTTCCATATCTCTTTGTTGGCTTAGGTAATTGACTTTGCTGTGAAAAAAAAAACATATTTTCTTTTATAAGAGATATTAACTTTTTTTTTAAAGTTCACTCCTTGATTTTATAGTTCTGAAATGAACTGTTGGCATTCGGTGACTATCATAATTTTTAGTAAATTCACATGACTGTTGATTTTCAGTGAAAAAGGTTATTTATTTTTGTAGGTTCACATCAGTGTGGATGTAAAATGAACATCAGTATATATTCATTAGAATATACAGTGGAACACTGTATTAGCAAGTATTTGTACACAATTCGTTCCATGAGGTTTTCAAATTGCGATTTGAACGAATGCTGAATCAATTTTTCCCATAAGAAATAATGTAAATTAGATTAATCCATTACCTACCCCCAGATGATGCTTATTCAAACATTTATAAAAATACTTAACGCATAAAATCATGCATAAAAACTATACTGAGTGACCAGATCCGAGACACAACAGAAACGTTTGAAGTAAGTGTGATTAAACAAACATCACCATTGCAATAGTTGTCCTGGGAGGACGAATGTGAAACCTTCAACAGAAATGTAGTCATTCAGGATTTGAATTATGTACTTTGAATAATGACTTATTTTGTTGTCTTCCCACACTTCATTCAAAAACGTATCTTTGTTTTTATTTGTAGGCGATGACAAGTGAACTCTGTGCATTACAGGACGTTAACTATGAATTATCGGACGGAGGCAGTTGTGAAGGTTCATCAACCACAAGTTCGGAAGCGGGATCTTCCACACAAATAAAGAAGATAAAAAGACATCCCACAGCACCACTGGCTGACATGAATGTCAAAGAGAAACTGTTTCTGGAAGCCCTGATGCTGTTAAAGCGACCATGTACTGAGGAGGATGCAGAGGATCATTTCGGAAAGTATATAGCATGTATGTTAAGAAAAATCCCAAGCATACATAAAAGAGAGAAAGTGAAATTGCAGATACAGCAAGTGCTAGTAGATAGCCTCAAGGACACCAAGTGACATGTTGGTGATTATGTTGTGTGTCGTTGCACAGTACACATTGTGTGTATCGTGCATGAAGCCACACAACACGAAAAGGGGCCATCCATTAATTACGTAAGGTGTTTTTTAAAAAACTTGGACCCCCCCCTCTTAGACTCCCCCCACCATGTGAGATTTCAAAAAAATCAAAAAAATTCAAAAAGTCAATATTACAAATTGTTGTAATCTATTATAATGCGTATATTCTCTGAATAAAAAAGTTGACGTGAGATTTTCGTTGACCCCCTCCCCCTTTTGACCTCACGTAATTAATGGACGACCCGAAACATCCACCACCCACCACTTAAACTGTTTGGTTAAAAGAAATGAAATAGTACAAGCAATAGAAACAGATGTGTGGTGATTATGTACATTATATACCAGACACATCACTATAACCCTGTCAGATTTGCTGGCTAGTTTACACTTGGAAATGTAGTTTCCATGTATGTTGCTTCTCATAAAGATACTTTGATTTCAGAACAAAATATGAAACTAAAATTTTGATATTTTCAACGTAAGTTAGGACCCACACAATTGTCATGTCAGGTTGCAATAGACACATTATAGAATGTTTAAAAAGTGACAATTACTTGTTTTTGTGGTAATTATGAGTGCTACTTGATACAGTAATATTGTATATCCTCACATTAGATGGAAGGAACTTTCTTTTACGAAATCAAATACATCTAATACAGAATAATGTGCTTAAATCAATTATTTTATAGTCATGTGTAGATGGAAAACCTAGAATCAAAAATCCATTACAATTATATAAAACATAATTAGTAAGATATTTAGAAACATAAGTTATTATTTTCATTATTGGATTTCAGTTCAATATAAAAATATTGAAGATTTATAGTAAATAAAGTTTACGAAAAAAAACAAAAAAAATTGTAATTGTTGTATTTCTTTTAATAAGTAGGATAAATGTGATCTTCTGTAATGCTTAATGTATGACATTTATTCGAAAAATGTCATTAATTTCTGCAAATTAAATAACAAAATAACAAATTAGATTTGCTGCCCAGTGAAAACAATTACACTTCAGTCCCACATGACACAATTGTGCTACTGAAAGATTTGAACCCAATTTCATAATTAAGTCGTCATATCCTTTGCTTTCTAACAACTGTTTATATCAGTTTAAAGATTGCCATAATGTAATTCATATGTCTTGAATTTCTATAAGTACTTGAAGGTGCAATATTTTGAACTAACAAATATGCATGTTCTTCTTGGACACCAGCTTTAAAATATTGCTATTTTGTAAGCTTCTACTGAATGCTAATATCAATTTTTGGAACGTACAAAACAAAAGTCACATCTGGTGCCTCCAGCACATTTTTGCTCTGCAGCATAAAACAGCGACGCAGTAATAACAAAAAAAAAAAACCTAACCCTCACAGTTGTGCATACAGGGTCTGAAACTGATATTGCTGATGGGGTCCTGAATGAGGAAAGGTGTATGATTCCTAAATTGCAAAATATACTCTGAATTACTGTTGGCAACACTACCAGTAACATCAACGCCAGGCCGCGCGGTTGGCGTTGTCGCTATGACATCGGCCTCTCACCTCTGAGTACCGGGTTCGGTTCTCATGTGGGTTTCGTGATGGTGGACGATCCGCGCTGGGCAGGTTTTCTCGGGGTTCTCCCATTTCCCCTGCACTTCTCCCACCATAGTTTCTCAGTCTTTCTCTCCATCTGTCCTTCTTTCCGTGGGTTAGTACAATAGACCTCCGGTCGCAGTGCTTGGCTTCTCTGCCACCCACATTCACTACATTAACATTAACATCAACGCCACATCCGTTGTGTTTCACACAGTATGCCAGTTACATACACAACTCCCAGTATACCAGTACTTTTGTAAGAACATATAGTGATTAATATTAACAAGATAGTTATGGTGTATAGTGAATGACTGATGTGTCCCTGTATATCTAGGAATGGGAAACCTTTGCGATTGTACAACACACAAAGTATTATTTTATGTATATTCTTGTAATAAAATTGCTAAGTACAACATACATCATTTCATATATTATTTCTCATACTATAATCGTTTCGTTATGTACAACACACAGTGCTTGCATACAGTGCTAAACTACGACATTGGGGTATGTCTGTGGGTGGTGGTGTCTATTGCATGTCGTGCTGACTGTCCATATATAGATGGCCAATGTTATCCGATATGTACCACACACATAACATCTAATATCTTTCATTTCCTATTAATGTACAACATGTTGATATGTACATCACCCATATATCCTTTACCATATTACAATACTGGGAATAACGTTAAAGGATAAGCTACGTCTGTTGTACATATCTTTGCTATGCTAGCATCTATGTATGTCCAGTCATCACACAATACAATATACCCAAACAGGTGTAAATCCATTCTATGGACAGGTTTCACATTAATATTGCAGTTGTTCGTGTTGCCATGGTGCAGATCCCTCGGCAGAGGTAAAGTATATTTTGAATTCATCACGAATGGTTTGCGCGGTATGTGTTGAGGCATTTTGTCTGTTGTGTTGTTGACATGTTAATGTGAAGTCATCGTTCCTCCACTGGCCTGGTACCATGGTTACTGTATCAGGATCATTGCAGTCGATGCTGCCTGGAGGTGTATATATATTCTCCGCGCAGTGATCCGTGTCCATGATATGTTATGGACAACACATATCGCCATAATGACCGGCATTTCTGTGGTTGGAGTTGAATGGGTGCTCATAGTATGCGCCATCTGTTGACCAATACTCCAAATGCATTTTTGGAACATCCATGAGCTCGCGACAATCTGTGAAAGCAAACAAAACTACATATTATCACAATATCAACACATACAAACATGCATAAGAAGTTAATCATGGTAGTAATTATGTTGTGACAAATACATAATGCAGTGTTGTGCAATCACATATGATTGTGGATGGTGGTGTTATCATATGCATTCCTTTTGTTTCCATCGCCATACTCCCTACGGAGACACATACTATTGCAAGAACGTGAAATCATGCATTTCTGTGTACATTGACTACTATGTTCCATGGTGCCAATCTGTATTCAAACTTATACAAGTGTATACTCTTGTTCTTTTCACTTTTGTTTGAAAGCCAATTCACTGTCATTGACGGTACTATTGTTGAGTGGTTTCTTTGTGCAATAAATACTGAAGGTCCACGGCAGTTCCGTTGTAAAAGTGTGAAATAATGATTTTATATGCATTTCATTCGTTGTGTGGTCGTTTCTGTATAGCTTGAAAATTTGCACTGCACATCGCAGGGTAACTTGACATGCAGATACCTATCTCTGCAGAACGTGACAACACTCCATCAGCATCCTAGCAGTAAGCACTGTGCATGTATGCCCTTTCACATTCTCACCGCTTGTGGCTTACATAATTTTTTTTCTGGTAAGTTTTATAAGCTTTGCACAGTTTGCACAACATTGCATTTTGTATACATTCTATTGCAATTGTACAACTTCCAGCATGCCATATATACAACTCACCTGTAATTGAATATCAAATTCGCTTCTTCTTGCATTCTCCCTGGGTATGGTTTTAATAGATATGGTTTTCATGCAAAGGCATCATCTACCATAATAACGGAGGGACAAATGCTGCTTCTTCCTGGTAATGGCGATGCTGCCAGTATATTCAATTGATTGTTACTTAATTTCGCAGCCAATTTCAATTTGTAGAAGACACCTCCATCACTAATGCGTGCATTCGTTCCAATGTCATCATAGAGAAATTTCAAATCAGCATTTACCAATGCCAATAACACAACTGAATACTATCCCTTGTAATTAAAGTAAAACGACTGGGAATGGGATGGCCTTTGTATGGCCACATGCTTGCTATCCATAGCTCCTAAACAGTGGGGGAAATAAATTCCCTGAAATAAATAAACTTCTTGTTCTTCTTCTTCTTCCTCTGCAGCTTTTCCCATTTTAGATGGGATTGTTTGATGAGCTTCTTCCATCGTTTCCTATCCAGCGCCCACTCTCTCCATATCCCTTTGGCTTTGAGGTCTTTCTCAACCAAGTCTAGCCATCACTTCTTAAGCCATCCTCTCCTTCTCTTCCGCTGTATCTCCATCTTCATTACTCTGTGCCCCACTTAATCTTCTTCTCTTCTTACTAAATGTCCAAACCATCTGAGTCTTTTTTCTTGCATTTTATCTTCAATAGTTGCCACTTTCGTAGTTCCCAAAATATACTCATTTCTTAATCTGTTTTTCTACGTCACCCCACACATCCATCTCAGCATCCTCATCTCCATCACCTTCAGGTATTGGATGTTGGATCCTTTCAAAGGCAAGGTTTCTGTTCCATACAGCAGTGCCGGTCTCACTAGTGATTTATATACCTTGCCTTTTAATTTCACTGGGCCCTTCCTAACACAGAGTACGCCAGAGGCATCCCTCCAGTTTTTCCACCCCGCTTGTGCTTGGCAATTAACTTCTAGTTCCGTCTTTCCATTTATGTCCACCGATGATCCCAGGTATCTAAATTGCTTAGCATATTTAATGTCAGCATCATGCAGCATGATAGTTCCTTGCTGTTGTGCCCACGTATTGCATGCCATATATTCAGTCTTACTCCTACTAATTTTAAGGCCTCTGTTCTCTAAAGCTTCTCTCCATCTCTTCAGTTTTTCTTCGATCTCTCCTTGTGATTTTGCACACAAAACTATATCATCTGCATACATAAAGTTCAAAGGAAGCTCTTCATGTACCTTCTCTGTTAACACATCCATTACAGTATTAAACAACAACGGACTCGGGGCTTAACCTTGGTTCAAACCCACTTTCACCATAAAACTTTCAGTTTCTCCAAGACAGCTTTGAACTCTTGTTCTCGCATCTCGATACAATTCCTGAATAAGTCGGACATACTTTTCAGGAGCATTCCATGTTCTTAGACATCTCCAGATTTCCTGCCTAGGCACCCGATC
>JAFIDM010034147.1:153418-196680 GCA_023159025.1 Thereuonema tuberculata | reverse complement strand
AATAAATATTTCAAAGCCTTGAAGCTAATTTTGATTTAATTTTACCATGAAGAAAAATTGAATTTCTCACAGAAACCAATGAAGATTATGATTAAAATTATTATATAAATGATTTTCCATTGCTGATGTAAGCAACTGATGTTACTTAGCCCATTTGATTAATAATTATTAGGGCATTCCAAGATACGTTTTGGGACCAGCTGAGAATTGTAATTGATCTAACAGCAATGGTCTGCAGTTTTGGAATCAAATCTTTGGTTTGTAACGCCCGAGGTTGTTACATTCCTCCACCCCCTCCTATCCCTCTCGTTCTCCTTCATTTTCATTTTTAACTTTAAATCTTTATGCCTTTGTTTCATCAATCTAATATACTCCAGATTGCATTATGTGCCCTCTTGAACCCCTTCTCCCAGTTCAGTCCATTTTGTTTACTTTTCCTTTTGAGAGCCGACATTAATGGCTTCTCAGTAAATCTCCCCACGTCATTCCTTCGCTATTTCTTTGTCTTAATCTGAGAACAGATATTTTGTAGACTAGCCGGCATCACCGGCTCCATAACGGCCACCCACCCAAGTGACGTCACAGGAGAGGGAGGGATATGAAAAACACAGTGTGCGGAGCGGGGCTGAGGGGCGCGCATTAAGTACCTGAAAAGAGAAGATGGCGACTGGCTCTCTCCGCCTGCTCAAGCGCCCGCCTCTGCCGAACCACTGCTATCGTTTGCATCCTCGGAGCTAATCGTTGCGTCGTTGTACATTCTTCAAAGTCTCCGGGTCTGCACAGCGGAAGTGTTTTCCCTCAAAAAAATAGCTATACAGCAGCAAGGTGCGTCGTTGGAAAGTGATGTTGTCCCACCCTTGAGCTGAATCTCGCGGACTCTGGTCGCGTCGAGGAACGTTCTACTAATCCGGAGATCAGCAAGATGCGTAACTGCTGCAAAGATTAAACCAACGATTTCGCCTAAGTTACCTGCATCCTGCAGAACTACTCTTCGGCTAAATCAAGAGTAACTTCCTGGACATTGGAGTGCTTCCTTTCTCTTGGGAACTGTTTCGAGTTTTAAGTGCGAACTGTGAACAGTTTCGAATGTTAAGTGCAAACTGTGAACAATGCAACGACGCATGAACGCTGTTAAGAGTGACTATCACCTGTGTTGGATTGTTGTGCTATGTATATCTACAGGGTGATTCACGAAGATATGCAGAAACTTCGGGAGCTAATTCTACATGTCAAACTAAAGAAAAAAAGCTTCGGTAGCGAGTTACGGCTAGCGAAAGATTTCGCCTGCAATTTAGTATCCTGGGTTTAATGAAGACTTGCTGGCAGTCTGGGAAGGTAGATTAAGGGGCGAAATCAGTGGTTTCTTATGGTTGTTGGCCTGAAAAATCGAATGAAACATGTCCCAGAACTGTACGTAGAACCTACGAAAGAGGGATCACGAATAATATTTTTTCCGTTTGATGTACAATAACGTTGGTAAAGTAGGTTAGACACACAAACGTTTACAACAAACTTTATAGAACATTTAATTCTGAAGAAAATGATGCAAATACAGTATACCGAACGTGATTAGATGGTCGAGTAAATGAACGTTTCGTCAGAACAAAACAACACATGGTGTATATACCGCTGACAACAATATTGTTAATTTCCCAATAAACAGCATAAATGTTTATTCCAACTTTACATGTTACATTTATAATTGTAAAAGTAAGCATGAACATGTGTGTTGTAAAGTACATACATTATTGCATTGAAATACTGTATGATAGAATGTAATTTTATTTAAAATCACTGAATAATGTTGTGTTAAAATTGTTAGTACTTAAGTTAGCAACACAATATCATCTGTTCAACAATAATGTGAATTGCATTGTATGATCTTTTGTGAGAGCTAACAACGGACTTGTAGTCCATGTGTGTATTGTTCCGTACAATGGATACTAAATTATGGGCGAAATCTTTCGCTAGCCGTAACTCGCTACCGAAGCCTTTCTGGATCTATCTTTATATAACTTTTTTTCTTTAGTTTTACACGTAGAATGAGCTCCCGAAGTTTCTGCATATCTTCGTGAATCACCCGGTATATATCTCATCAACTTCAATGTTAGAAAAACCCCGGGGTAATGTATATAATCCACGTGTATTCATTTATAATCATTCCCTTTTATGCTAACCTATCTGTAAATATATATATTCTTTATTAAATGTGTCATATCATTTCCTAAACTAGTTACCCTGTTTTCCCATTTTAGCCTAGCAAGGCACTTGCTTGCGGTAGATATCAATGTCGTAAAACAGGGGAGAAGTTCATTAAGAGATCCCTCGGATCTTTTACCATTGCAACGAAACCTATGGGGTCCGGCTATCAGAAATTTCTGAGTTTAAAGTCATAAAAACGGAAGAATGGAATGTTGGCCGGAGGCGAGTCATTAAAAGAGGGGGAAATTCAAGTAAACTGTCTGTAGTTAACCGCGCTCACTAAAAATTTCTGAAATTTTTCAGTACTTTGGGAGAAGGGTCCTGTCACAAATCTGGAGAAAAGGCAAAAGTTTGCAGTCCAAAAAGGGGAAACGTGCTACAGGTGCAGCGCGCGCAATGAAAACAGAAATTTTTTTTTTTCAGACCCTCAGGCATAAAGAGGGTAGTGGAAATAAGGGGGAAGAAAAGACCACGAAAAGAAATTACTTGAGATATTTCAAGTAAATACGATTGTTTTGCTGAAAAGGTTTGCTCAATTCAAAGTTAAATGGATAGTTATGTTAATTTTTTTTTTCTTTCTTCTGAGATAATGTATTTTGCCGTGCTGGCGTGGCCGTGCGGTCTCGGCGGCGGCCAGCCGTGGCGACCAATGCGCCAGTACCTGGGTTCGATTTCCGGCAGTGGCATGGCTGTTTCAATTTCCTTTCCTGTGTTGTCCAGCCTCCTCTTCACTTTCTCTTCGGTCTGACGTCATTCCGTAATGGCGTCCTGGAGAAGGCAACGGGAAACCACTCCAGTATCTGTCCCAAGAATAAGTTACGGTTTCTCCTAAGGGTCGCCCTTAAGGGGTCCCTAGGGTCCGTGAACTTCAACCAATCTTCGGATTGAATTACTGTGTATGTATATATGTAATGTATTTTCTTCGATTTTTTACGTACGACATCTACCAACATAGAGCGGCATTATAAATACCGGTATTTATAGTTAATCAATTTAAATATACTTCTATTGGTAATTGTTTTTATATCTTTGTTGTATCATATTTAAAAATATTCTAATTTGGTTATTAGATAAATTACATATGATGCCTTTCTAGACTTTTATTTCGAAAGTTACATATATTTGCGAATTTTGAAGCATCTCTTGGACAAAGAGATAGTTAAAGAAGTTCATTAAAAAAAAGCATTTCAGTAATTAAAAAAAAAAAAATGGGTTAATATTTCCGGCGTATAAAAGAACTATTTTTTTAATTTAATTCAAAGCAAATTGTAGAATTGCATTTGGAGGCTGGCAGACGGCCACATCAAAAAACATGAATTTTTATGTCATTGTCCACATTTAGTGGCGATTGATTGTAATAAAATCGAAACTAAATAAAGTAATTTTAATTATATCTTCTTAAAAACGCCAAAAATTAAATATAAGATATAGTTTATGTTTGTTTTAATGAAAGTAATTTTTAATTTACAATGAAATCGTCCCATAGCCGTTTCTTTGTTTTACCAGCTGTTAAAACATTCCATTTAGTGGAGGTGGTCTCTTAATCAGATATCTCTTAATCATGCAAGATTAGAATTATATTTCAAAGAAATATTATAATGTTATGAATTGAAAAACTTCATTTTTCAATTAAGAAAAACAACTTTTCTTTTTTTAAAAAATATTTATTTATTTTATTTACTTTTTTTTATTTGTATTTTATAAAGATATATTTTATGTACATTCTTTAAAGTGGGGAAAAGAGAGAATAAACGAGAAACACGCACAAATTATGAATTATTGATATATTTAAAACATATAATTTTAATACATGATTATAAACATCTCACAATGTGTAAAAAAAAAGGGTGGATCATCATATATAGTTGTAAAATATCAATTTATATAATATATATTTATTTAAAATATATTATAAAATCTATTAAATATATCAATAATTGTAATTTGTGCGAGTTTCTCGTTTGCTCTCTATATAGATATTTTTTGTATTTAATATAGATATAAATTTGGAATTTATAAATAAAGTGAAATGCGAACGCATATCCATAGAAGAGAGGGAAAAGAATTATTTTTTTATCAAATGCGCGCCGAAGCGACACGCGCCTCATTATTACCCAATGTTGGGATGCCAAAAACTACCAGTGGCTAAAACAACCCTTTTATGACCCCCTTCTTTTTTTTATGACTTTAAACTCAGAAATTTCTGATGCGCCGGACCCCTATTTCTCTGCACGACAAGAAGGGGATCGTTACAATGGAAATGATTATTAGATTGCTTGAGGAGGGCTTTAAAAAAGTAGATTCTTGCGGTTTTAGCCACCGGCTAAGCAACATCACTGCAAGGGCGTTTAATAGTTACTCCTTCCCTAAGGCCCCCGACGCCTAGAATATATTTATCCACGAACTCATAAAATACCACAAAATTGGCTTAGGGGAAACGGGGAAAAAGTCAGGCCTTGGGAAGGTCACTGATCGTTTGGGGTTTAGACCCACCCCCTCTTGTCCACGAGAGGATATACATTTCGTTGTATAGGGAGAGCGCGGGTGTTTAACCTCCGGGCTTAAGAGGGTTGTTTTAATGAACTTTCTCCTGTGTCAAAACTTGAGATATTTCAAAGTTATCTTTTACAATTGAAAGTACTTACGGCTTTGATGTCATTATCAAATCCATTATTATTTTTTTAATTAAATAATTAATAGAAATTCTTTTATCATACATCAATATCATTTTATTTTGTTTTTTCAATCGAGATGAGACACACACAAGAAAAATTGAAACTATATTTTAAGTTTTTTTATATGTTTGATTGAAACATCAAATATTTAACGAAATATTTTTACCAATAAACTTTTTGTAGACAGCTATCACAGGATATTGTAGATTTGGTCTATGTTTATTGGTCCTCTGTTATTGGACCAAATCTACAATAACCTGTGATAGCTGTCTACAAAAAGTTTATTGATAATGACATCAAAGCCGTAAGTACTTTCAATTGTAAAAGATAACTTTGAAATATCTCAAGTTTTGACACAGGAGAAAGTTCATTAAAACAACCATCTTAAGCCCGGAGGTTAAACACCCGCGCTCTCCCTATACAACGAAATGTATATCCTCTCGTGGACAAGAGGGGGTGGGTCTAAACCACAAACGATCAGTGACCTTCCCAAGGCCTGACTTTTTCCCCCTTTCCCCTAAGCCAATTTTGTGGTATTTTATGAGTTCGTGGATAAATATATTCAAGTGCCTCTTAAGCCTAACACAGATCTTAACTTAATAGCTGTGAACTTAGGGAGCGTGGAGGGAGATAGCTTCTTACCAGGTTGTGGATGCCCCAGGGCCGGTCTCGCCTGCCACCCACCAGGTCACTCCCCGATCGAACCAGACTGGGTGACGCGTATCTTGTTTACAAACATAGCCCCCCCCCCCCTCGAGGCTTCGCAGGAAAACACCGTTTTTCTCCCTTTAATTCTTTCTTGATTCCAAAGTTATTTAACGAGGTTAATGGGCCCGGCACCGAGTTAGCATAACTAGTGAATCAAAGATTCCACTGCGCAGACTCATCCTCTAACCCTTTCGTTACATGTGCGCTTGTTGATCACGGAAGGAGCGTTACAGGTTTGACATAAGATATTTCAGAATTTTTTAAGTGACTCAAGAACTTTGGAGAAACAATTTTACTTTATTGAAAATCTATATTTAAAATAAATTTTTGATTTGATTAGAAACTGAACCAAACATGACAAACTTCATCGAATTGGCAACAAATTTCCAGTGGGTCGTAATAGTCATTAAAAAAAAAATAGTTCCAAAATTCAACTGCAGGGGGCATTTGTAGGCGTGTATGCTGACCATGACAATGCAATAAAGCAATTTATATAGGTACAGTCACGTCACAACCTGTTCAATATGTTGACCACCATTATCTGCTATCAGCTGAAATCGCAGAATCGCATATTCAAATGTTGAATGCAAGCTGTCCCGGAAATGTTGAGCATGTGACATATGTTTCCTTTAATATCTGCCAAGATTGCTGCTTTGTCACAATAAACAAGATCTTTGAGTTACTCCAAAAGTCAAAAATCGCATGGGGTGAGATCCGGTGAACGTGTGGGTCACGCTGTACTGAAGTGCTGGCTGATGAAGCGGTCATCAGTGAAATGATTTCGGAGCAATCTGTTTAACACAATTGGCAATGTGTAATCCTGTTGAATCAAAACCGTGAAGTTCTTGGAGTGCTGGAATCATTGAAGTGGTTAGTAATGATGCATATCGATTATCACTAATGGAACATGGAGTAGGGCACGAGCGCCCACGTTCTTCGAAGAAAAACGGTCCAACAATGAATGTTGATGTAAACCCCCATCAAATTTCACTTTTGAATAATTTGGTCATGCATTGAGATTTTCTCTCGCCCAAATGCGACAATTATGCATGTTAACTTTACCATGGAGATGGAAAAGCGCCTCTTTCGTCCAGAGAATTCTTCAAATTTGAGGATCATTTTTCGTAACCCATTCGCAGTCATTCGACCAATACAAAATGCTAATGAAAACACAGTGAAGCTGTGTGAAGCTGTTGGTTAAATAGTGATATGAGAGATAACGTGCTAACGGAATTTGCATTTGTGATACCACACAAGCCTACAAATGCCATCTTGAGGTGATTTTTGAAACTTTTTTTTTTTCAATGAACGTCCTTCTCATGGCATCATTACAATATACTTCACATTCGATGCCGTTCCAATAAGCAGTTTTTGCTGAAGAGTACTTGGAATAGGTGAACTTTAATTATAGATATCCCGTAAATGGCATGAGATTTAGTGAGCGTGCGGGCCACGCAGTACTGAAGTGCCGGATGATGACTCGGTCATCAGTGAAATAATTCCGGAGCTCCTGTTTAACACAATTGGGGATGTGTGGAGGAGCACCATCCTTCATGAATACTGTTGAATCAAGACATTGATATTGTTGGAGTGCTGGAATCACTGAAGTGATTTTTACTTACAAAGCATATCGATTAATGGAACATGTAGTAGGGCATGAGCGCCACGTTCTTCAAACAAAAATGGTCAAACAATGAATGTTGACGTAAACCCATCTCATACTGTCACTTTTGAGGAATATAAAGGAATTTCCAAACCTGCATTGGGATTTTCCCTAGCCAAAATGCGACAATTTTGCAAGTTAACCGCACCATTAAGATGGAAATGTGCCTCGTCCGTCCAGAGAATTTTCCAGGCATTCAAGTCAAGTTTTATGTATCTGATAGGAAATTTTAGTACCTGTTTCTGCTCGTAATATTAAAAGCACTTTGACAAAGTGATTTACTCTCATTAGAACGAATTTGCCTACTCTCATTTCTTGTTATTATTAAGAAATTAATTTAACGTATTCAATATCTTTATGATTAAAAGGTTGTCTTACACTACATTTAAATAAAATAAAAAGTTTTTCATTAATAGTATTATTATTGTCCTAGAATTTTCAAAGTAACGTTAATAACATAAAATTTACGAAAAACATGTTCAGAAAGATTTGAAAAAAAAATAAAAAAAATACACATACCACATATACAGGAATGATTTAAATATAGTAAAAAAGAAAAGAAAACAAAATCCTTGGATAAAAAAGGAAAGTTGAAACTAGTAATTTGATCCGCTTTCATTTCTTCAACCAAAATGGATATAGCAATAAATCTTACTATGAAACCAACTGAAATCCGAACTTCAAAATAAACTACTTCATAAGAAAGACAGTGCAATAGGATTCAAAATAATCTCAAATAGTTATAATGAAAAAATTTACCGCTCAAAACTAAAGATAAAAAAAAAAAAAAAACAAGAAGAAAATATGGAATATAAAACCTTGGGCAGCATTACGGATACATCAAAGTCTATTTGACAATAATTTTTAAATTAAATAATAACGAAAAATAAAAAGAATAAAAAAAATCTATCATAAATGCTTTGTTTTTCGCCTCGTTCGCCTTTTGAGTTTTGATTCTGAGGAAATCCTAGTAAGCTCGAAATTGCCGACCCAGTATATGAGCTTGACTTAAAAGGCTTCGCTATTTTTCATTATAATCATCATTATATATTATTTCTCAAAGGGTTTTTTTTGTCGGTACGCTATATTTCCTTTACTACTTCATCAAAATCAATGATTGAGGCATCATTTTGAAGATTACGTTCCCCACTAATGACGAAAAATAAACAAATTGTTTAAAATTAATGTTTTCGTTAAAAAACTTTATTTTTAAAAACTTTTTATACAAATGTAGACACGCTTTAACAGAAGCGCCTTATTTTTCAAAAGTGAAAATATTGCTTTAGCGTTGTAACCTTCAAATCTTTCCTTTTTTGAATAAAAATTCACTTTAAATGATATTTCATCGTTTATTTAATAACAACAGATAAAAAAAAAACAAAGATTTATATTTTAATAAAAATAAACGATTTATTACAATAGAAACATAAAAATTAGTCAACTTCTCATATATTATTTTATATATTATTTCTCAAAGGGTTTTTTTTGTCGGAACGCCGTATTTCCTTTACTACTTCATCAAAATCAATGATTGAGGCATTATTTTGAAGTACGTTCCCCGCTAATGACGAAAAATAAACAAATTATTTAAAATTAATGTTTTCCTTAAAAAACTTTATTTTTAAAAACTTTTTATAAAAATGTAGACACGCTTTAACAGAAGCGCCTTATTTTTCGAAAGCGAAAATATTGCTTTAGCGTTATAACCTTCAAATATTTCCTTTTTTTGAATAAAAATGCACTTTAAATGATATTTCATCGTTTCTTTAATAACAACAGATAAAAAAACAAACAAAGATTTATATTTTAATAAAAATAAACGATTTATAACAATAGAAACATAAAAATTAGTCAACTTCTCATATATTATTTCTCAAAGGTGTTTTTTTTATTTCCCTTAATAC
This sequence comes from Thereuonema tuberculata, assembly GCA_023159025.1. Lineage (NCBI taxonomy): Eukaryota > Metazoa > Arthropoda > Chilopoda > Scutigeromorpha > Scutigeridae > Thereuonema > Thereuonema tuberculata. The sequence continues at coordinate 187,528 of JAFIDM010034147.1, read as the reverse complement.
TTCATCGAAATCAATGATTGAGATATTTTCAAGATTACGTTCACCGCTAATGATGAAAAATAAACAGATTGTTTAAAATTAATGTTTTCGTTAAAAAAATTTATTTTAAAAATCTTTTTTGTAAAAATGTAGAAGCCAATCTATTGACAATCTGTTCATTTATTTATTTCCACATTACCATTCGGTGACTGATCAAGATACCATGCGAATTATTCGCACGGGTCAACTTTTTTATAAAACTTGAGAAGACGCCATCTATTGACAATGTGTTTAACTAACATGCACACAAGCTGTTGGATTTGTTTATTATTTCTCAAAGGTGGTTTTTTGTTGCGAATTATTCGCACGGGTCAACTAGTCTACATTACTTAAAGAGAAATAACTGAATAACAGGACAATTTAATTTGGAGGAATATAACATGAAAAGAGGGAATTGAAAGAATATACATTTCAATCTATACTGGTTACAGTAATTTATTATTGTTGTCTGCTTTTGTGAGGTTCCACCTCCGGGAGCGATAAAGGAATCAAATAGGCTTTCGCGTTTTCCTGGTCATCGAGGGTAAATCTGGATGATGAGTCCCAATAAGCACTAAACAGCTCTTTCACATTCCTGTCGATGGTAGCCAAGGCATGAAAGCAAACTCAATGTCTATCCTTTCAATTCCTTCTTTTCAAATGAATAACATTTTAATTAACTAATGGTTAACGGGCCATTCAAGTATCACATAAACATTAAAGGGGAAGAGGGAGTTAAAGCTTTTGTTATTTTTGCTGACAAGGGGGAGAGGGAAGATCTGAGCAATAATTACGTAACACAGACAAACATGCACTCGAGAGTGCGCTCCAAGAGATAGACTTTTTCCTCAGTATTTCAGGTGCACTTTTATATTTAAATTAATACATTTTAATTCAGGAGTGAATATCATTGAATTTTCACTATTTTAATTTATTCTTCAGTGGTAATTACTGTTAGTGATTTAGCAAATCTTACGCAAGCACAAGGCGAGACTGGGTCGGCAATCTGCTTATTGTTGCTTGGCAAAGGTAGAGGGGTGGTCTAAATTGATAAAGTTACTAAAAATCTGCTTACCTAATATTTGAACGGCTCCTAACTACTGCTTTAAGAATTTAATATAATAAATATCTACTTATACATAACAAAGTAACATGTAACATAACATAATATTTTTCATAAATTAGTCATTTCTAAAAAAAATAGTCAAAAACAGTTAGATGAGTCGTCGTAAATTTTGGAACCACGAGTCCTCGAAAGAAGCTGTTGATGCTGTACAAAAAAAAAAGGAAATGGGGTACAAATTAGCAGCAAAATCAATTAATTTGCCTGTTCAATCCTTAAAGAGTCTTTTGACAATTCAGAGAAAACTATAGAACAGCACATCAGTAACAGTTTTGGCTAAAAATCAACGCTAACACCGACATTGGAGAATTCTTTAGTTGATTATTGCTTTTAATTGAAAAAAAAAAATTCTTTTAATGGCCCTTACAGTAATTCCGTAGAATGGCTTGATAATTGGCTTTTCGTAACAACTTAAAAATCCTTTCGTATAGCGAAAAAATATTGATCTAAATGGTTGAAGTTAATTTTGAAAAGAGTTTGTAATACATCTAGCCTACTCCTGCCCCTCAAACCTCGTTTCAAAGTGACCGTGATGAAGAATATGATGCTGAGTGCCCAGACTGTAAGGGTTAATGTTTATACCAACGTGGGGAAAAGACACCCAAATGGATAAAGTGGAAAAGACACCCAAAGTTGTACTTGGGCACACGCGGATTGCAACAACGGGAAAAGAAATAATTATATCTGCACGTTTTGTTTAAATGATTAATACTTTTTTCCTTTCCATTTTTGTAATATAGTCCCCGTGAACGATGTTATGCACCAAAAATTGAAACGTCAGATTTTTATCTTGTTTCAAAGATTGTGCTTTTATTTCTACTAAGTTGAGTGAAGTTGATTTTCTAACGACAATATAATAAAAGCGATATTTTTCTGATTAAAAGTCATGATTTTTTTTTTTTATTCTCTATCCACAAATAAAATATCCTTAATTATACAAACAAAAGGGGACGATAATTGGCGCTTGTACCGTACAAGTTCGTAGAAATTCCATCTTAATATTAGATCGAATTTTGCAAAATATTCTATTCATTGATTTTTTTTTTGTATTTAGCTTCTTTACAATTTGTCTGTAAGAATTGCCCAAAAATTTTGAAACCGAAAAATAGAGGAAAAAGGGGTGATTTGCTAAAAAAATTGTAATAATTGTAATGAAGGCTTTAATGGTTTTTAATATTATTTTTTTTATATTTACTTTCTTTACCATTTCCAAAGATAGTAAGCTAAAATGTAACAAACTGATCTTTTGAAATCTAAAGCATCCTCAAATTGCAAAAAAAAGAACAACAACAAAAACACATATTTGAAATTAGATCAAAATCGGCAATCCTTGAATTGTAATCATTGTTGAGAAGTAGTTGTAATAATTAATATATGTAATTATTTTAAGAAGAAAAATAATTACTGAAAAAAAATAAGAAGTGCTTGAAAAGTTTTTTTTTTTTTTTTCCTCTTAGTGTAGAAAGAGAAATAATTGGATTATTATTTGAATATTTAAATTATTGGAATTGACGTGACGCAATAGAGATGATAAAAGGAAGTGACGTTATTTTCCAAGGGAGGGCAAAAGAGTAAGAGACTACACAAGTTGAGACGAGATTAGTCTAGACGAGAAGCAGTGTCTCTAGAAGACAATGAGTGAAGAGTAACACGTAAATGTCTCGTAGTAGCATAAGACAGGGAGAATGTGCTCAACACCCGGTGACGAGGTTAGTCGTCAGTGACAGCGAGGCATGGAGACTCGAAAGGTTAGGGAGATATGATAATGAAAGACCTTGAATATTGAAGTCCGAAGACAGAACAGTTTGCAACTGATCAATTGAAATAGAAGACTTTGAAATTACGAAGTCAGCGCGGGAAAGGAAAGACGTTTCCGAAAGAAGTATCGGCGTCAGCTTTGACCGTAAGAATTAGCGGTGAAGAAAATTTCCCTTAGACGATTTCTGAAGATAGTTAACGGACTCAAATTAAGTTATTCGATAGAAAAGAATTAACTAGTATTATTTTACAAAGAAAACTTTTGTGAAATATTTAAGTCGAAAGTATTTAATGCGAAGAGTGCATTTAAGACTTCATTGAAGGAAGCAAGGATAACCCACCTGTGGATAGTGAGCACGCCCTTAGCTGTTGTAAGGATTTAGAATTGGAAGCAAACCAATGAAGAAGGAAAGAAGAATAGAACTTTCCGAATTAATAGAAGATAAATATTAGTTCGAATTTATTTACTTTAGAAGTAAAGGATAGTAGTGAATATTAATCGTAGTACGAGGTAATAACCTGAAGGCCGACCGAACCCATCATAACGAAGGGAGGCGGAAGCAGCTGAAAGCGGAGCTGAAGCGGGAATTCCAAACCTACGTTAGGATTTTGGATTAAACTACAATTCAAGACTGGCGGTGGAAATTCTAGGAGGCCTTCACATAAGGATGAAAAACCCAGCGCAGTCGGCGTACTGTAAGTAAACTTTATTATTAACTTTTGGAAGGGAACATCGTTATTCAACATAGAGTACGAACTAACGATAAAAGTGTTTATCTATGCGGAGTGATAGCTAGGAATAAAAGCAGCCATTAAAGAAGAGGATTTGATTAGTAACGAATTCCAAGTACTTTTAGTGCATTTAGCGAATCAAAGAAAATACTTAGAGTATTGATATAATTTCACATAAGGTGATTTATCGTGAGAGCTGCCATTATACAATCACTCGAAGATAATCTAAAGTGTTTTTCATACTAGGTGAAATATAAATACCGTTAGTAAATTTAATTATTTAATATAATGCAAGTAAAGTGCGTGTTAATTTAGAGTAGTGAATATAAGAAGAATAAGTGCATTAACTTGTGAGAAGCATTGATAGTTATCTAATGCAACTATATATCAGTGTTACTCAACTGTGCAAGTGAACTTTTGCAATTGGGTTGTAACTTAGGACAAGGGACTATAACAGTGATTCAACAATTACGATATACCCAGTATATATAGTGAGGACCTTAGTTATGAAACTGTGCTTATTGAATCGTGATAGATGTTCATTAAAGTCTGAACAGTGTGATGTAATGATAGATACGAAGGATTTACTAAATGAGCCCAGTAATAAAGAATTTTAAAATTTTACCACAACCACAACTGTATTGTTTATTCATTTTAGCTTTGCTAAACCAGTATGCGTGCTGTACATCATTTTGCGTTACAATCATGCTTTAAAATTTAAAAAAATAAAAATAATATAAATAAGAATTAGTTATAGCATTATCAATCAATGCATTTTTTGTTGAGCTTCAAAATGGGAGTTAAGAAAAGTGGATCTTCAAATAAGATAGTAATGACCAAAACTCAATGAGATCTTTGCAGTAAAATTGCTCGCTAAAATATTAAATTTGATATATTCATTTTTAATTGGATTACTTGCTATTGTACTTTGGTCAGTAAGGTGGATTAACAAATAACAATTTTGAATCTGAAGTACATGATAATAGTACAATCGTAAATATAAAAATTATCAGTGATGAGTACAATTTTATCAATAAGAAAAAAAAAACAAAGATGTATAAATACATTAAAGGTTGAGACTAAGTGCTTACTATCAGGTGTTTATTAGGAAAACAGCTGTTTCATGCTGAATTGGCGATCCTGAGTCGAGAGTAGTCACCAGTAAACAACTAGGTCTCAATACGGAGGTGAATAGAAATAACAATAAGAAGAAATACGATACCTCCACAAATCTAAACTAAAAAAAAAAAAAGAAATGTAAATTAAAACTAAAATAAAGAAAATTCCTGTGCTGGCCTCCAATTGCCTCAATGACTTTTCTACGTACTTTTACATTAAAATTGAGACCTTGTTGTTTACTGGTGACTACTCTCAACTGATAATCTCCAATTAAGCATGAAATAAAACAAAAACAGATCTATTCAAAGAATAAAAATGAAAGACACATCATTTTTTAACACCAATAATTAACAGAATATTTTGATGAAATCTGATACTATGTGTTTAGACAGTTTAGACAGTCTGAAGTGTTTTCGAAAGTGATTTCTAAATCTTGTATCTTAGAAATCTGTAGCTGCTGTCAATATCTTATATTAGTTTCAGCTTTAATTGGGAATTTTCTTAAATTTATTCAAGAGTTATTAATTTAAGAGTAATTAATAATTGATTTAGTTTTGTGTAATTGACATTTTGTCTAACCTTGGAAATCGATAATTTAAACTAATTGAATACTGAGTTGCAGATGTGATTACACTTTAAAAAATGAATACTTAAGTACAAGGATACATTTTATAATTGAGGATTTTATTTTATTTATTTATTTTTTTGTCAAGAAATTAATTTCAAAATTGAAACAACAGTTTTCATTTTTATTCATCAATCGACTTGAATAGGTCAACGACAAGTTATTCTACCATATATTTTAAGTGAAACTAAAAATGATTGTACTTGGGATTCTCTCTTTCACTGCTGGATCATGGCTTTACCGAAAGTATAGGCCTCGGTCTTTCTAAGACCAAACCTCTCTTCTTTGAACTATCTGTAAGAGTCCTCATTTTACAAAACGCTTTACCCGAAAACTCGACCAGATTTACCTGTCAAAAATCTTCGTTTTCTTACATAACGCTGTAACTAATTTTTTTTTTATATTTTTTTTTTTTTAAATTTTAGAGCATGCATACAATTTAAGGATTGCCGATTTTGGACTAATTTAAAATCTATGTTTGTTTTCTTTTGTAATTCGTATAGCTTCAGATTTCAAAAGATCAGTTTCTTATAGTTTAGCTTACTATCTGTGGAAATATTAACGAAAGTAAACGAAAACAAAAAAAAAAAATCATAAAAATTATTAAAGCTTTACATTATTACATTTTGTTTTTTAGGCTGTCATTCCAGCATCGCCGAGTGGTCTGAACGGCAGTCTGGCATTAGGCCGATGTCTCGTATTCTGGGTTCGAAATCCTGTGTGGGGGTTTGAAAATTTCTTTCTTTGTTTCTCTTTATACGAAGCAGAAGTCTAACTGTCACATTATACTGCGCCTCCGGGATAATAATATCCAAACGACAGTAAAGCATTAAAATTCCCCAGCATAAAGTTTGCTTCTATGATCCGTAAATGGATCCGAAAATGGATCCCTGGACATGACAGCAACAGCAACTCCTTTCTACTACAGATTTCGGTTTTTAAAAATTTCTGGGCAATCAGTGTCTACGTCTTATCATTACGACAAGTTGTCAAGAAACTAAATTCAAACCAATATCAGACATTAATATTAGGATGGAATCTCTGCAAACAGTCTTTAAGTTAACATGTGTATGTTATTAAAGCCTGAATTTTAATTTAATAATGATTTTTTCTAGGAAAACTAATGAATTCCTAAATAAAGACATTCCCGTAATTTTTGGTGTATTTTAAAATAAGCTACAAACTAGTTGTTTCTTTAATAACCTTATGAGAAATCATCTTTCTATTATTATTTGAGAATTTTACAATAAAATTTATCATTTTCATTAATTTACCTTACATAAAATATAAATAGATTTTTAAAAAAACGGCGCTGATAAGAAAGGAACACTAAAAGCAATCACTTGGGTTTCAAAAAAACGAATGTTCTGAGCATTTTTCACTTCACGATATGCATCAGACCAGTGGAAGAACATTTATCATTCCTTAATTCAATCTCAATCGCAAAATTTAATTAAATGGATGCAAACTCTAATAATAAAAAATTAAAAATAAAAATAACCTTGGTAACTTAACTAATTTTTGAATGTCGTTACTTATATTTTAATAAGTAATTGCCTGTTTTCTTTTTTTTTACCCTTGCGAAGTCTTCATTTTTTGAAATTTATATTCTTCCGTAAATATTCGAATTCAGATTGCCAAATACTCTATTTGTTTTATAGGCTTTTATATTTATGTAAAATCAAAATAGATAAGATATGATAAGATAATAATTATAAGATACAGTAAAATTCCTCTAATCCGGCATCCTACGGTTCGGTAGGCTGGATAATTCGGCACAACTTTCGAAAAAAAATAATAATTTATATCGATCGCAAAACATCAATTATGCCTTGTTCAAGTTTCTTTGCGATCGGAAAGCGCGAGGGAAAACATTGTGCCGGACAAAGGGATCAGCATGTGTTGAGGGGAGGTCAGTCATCGAATATAACAAGGCACTCATCTTCGGCCGACTTCGGGTGACATCATATATGTTCGGGAGCCACATGCTCCCTGGACGTCACAGTGGCTTTGTTTACGTTTCACGTTCAGTTTCAGTTTCAGTATAGTATGCGCTCAAGTTGTTGTATCAACGTCGAATATTGTTGTGTTTTAGTGTTTGCAGAGCTTGATTTTGTGTTGAGTGATTTTACAGTGACTGACAAGTGACGTGGGTCCTAAAGTTAATGTCGTGTCTTCAAAAAGAAAACATCTGCCTCTCACTTTGGCCCAAAAGCTGGAAATCACGAAGAAGATTGAAAATGGCGTAAGTACACAAATAATTATGAAAGATTATGATATAGAGTCATCTACAATTTATGACATTAAAAAAACAAAAAAAAACAAGTTGAAACAGTTTTTGAACGAATCAGACACTTTGAAAAATCTAATTGAAAGGCAAACTTAAACAAAGTTAGACCAACTAGATTCCGTTTTGTACAGTTGATTTATAGCAAAAAAGGTCACAGGGTACACCCATAACTGATCCTATGGTTGTTGATAAAGCTAAGAAATTTCAACGAGATTTGAACATTGATACCGATTGCAAATTTTCTGAAGGGTGGCTTAGGACTTTAAGATTCGTCATAGTATCAAAAAATTAGATATTTCTGGCGAGCTGACATCTGCCTATGTTGTAGGTGGTGAAGAGTTCAAAGCTAAATTCAAGTCTATTAAGTCTGAAAATGAACTGACAGCTTGTCAAATTTATAATGCAGATGAGACCGGCCTTTTGTGGGGTTGCCTACCAAATTCTACTCTTGCTGGTGGGGATGAAAAAAGTGTGAAAAGTTTTAAGAAAAATAAAGATCGGTTAACAGTTCTGCTGTGCTCCAACTCATCCGGTGATCACAAACTAAAACCTTTTGTGATAGGCAAGTCAAAGAAGCTTAGGGCCTTTAAAGGCGGGAAAACCTTGCCGGTGATTTATGGGGTACAATCAAATGCATGGATGAATCAAAAGTTGTTTAAAAACTGGTTCTTCGAAGATTTTGTGTCAGCTGTTAAAAGCAATTTTGAAAAATTGAAATTGCCTGAAGACAGTAATGCTACTTTGCTTGTAGACAACTGTAAAGGTCATTTAGATAAGGAAGATTTAGTGTCTGGTAACATTTTACTAGCCTATCTTCCTCCTACTATTATATCCTTGTTTCAACCCATGGATCAAAGGATGATCCAGAACTTCAAGTCAAACTACAGACGCTACTTTGTACAGAATTTACTCGCATCGGATTGCAATGTGATAGATTTTCAAGGACAGTTTTCCATTCTATCTTGTTACGCTATCTTTGTTAAAGATGCTATCTTTGTTACTGCTTTAGCTTGGGGTGAGGTAAAACAGGAAACTTTGAAAAAGTTATGACGTAAACGTTGGCCTGAAGTGGCGGACGAAAATGTCGAAGTTACTGAAAGCGACACAGTTGATGATGAACTAGAAGTTGTTTTAGGTGATATGCCTTTAGAGAACCCCATGTCACAGCTGAATCGGGAAGAAATAAGAGTGGGTTGAAGCAGATTTGGATGAGCCGACAGAGGAAATTTTGATAGATGAGACCATCATACAGAGTGTTACCAATCCAACAGCCCCCAAAGACGTGGACTCAGATGAAGATGATGTAGACGAGTCAAACATCATCACTTGGAATCAAGCAGCTGCTGCCTTGAATACATTTATCAAGTTTATCAAGTTCTGAACGCAGCAGTTCGTTCATTGATGCTGAAATTATGAAACTCCACATCATACGAAATGTCTTCATAAAAAAACGAAGAGAGAAGACTAAAAAGCAAATCGATATTCGAGATTTGTATGAGATGGCTTCTACCAAGAAGAACAATCCCATGGGCTTAGATCAATTGTCTAGCTCAACTTCGAATTAAATTTTTTGTATGCCTACAGTGCACTTTTATGTTTCATAGTCAGTTATTTTACATGATTATGCAATTTTTTATTCTACTTAAGCTGTTTAAATACATAAGAAACATGTTTTTACTGTCATTTTTTTGTTTAATTCACGCTTTTCCAAATATTCATTCTGTAATCTGTAATATTTCGTTATGCGGCATTTCATGGGCGGATTTACGGGGGTGCTAAGGGGTGCGCCGCACCCCCGATTTTTGGGATGATAATTTTTTTTACAGATAAGTAAAATTGTTTTCTATTATAATAATTTTATTAATTATTAATTTAGGCCTAAAAACGGAACATTTAAATTGGGTTTTGGTCTTTGAATTTGGTATACAAATACCTCATACCTTCGGTGAGCTCGCACCCCCAGATATCAAGACCGAAATCCGCCCATTGCCTCAAGTTCCGAACCTGCCGGATTAGAGGAAGTTTACTATATTTAAATTACAGGGATCAAAACATTTTTGAACATTTCAATGCAAAACAAATAATTATTATTTTAGAAATTAATAAATAACCAATAAATAATAATCAGTCTGTTAGGTTATCTAGCTTTTCTTTTAAAATTGCTAAATTAATAGTAAAGGTATATTAAAGCATCTGCGATTGAACACGATTTTCTTTCGCGGAGAAGATACTTCTAAATAATGTTAAGGTGTTTGGAATCTGTCGGTACGATATTTGAAGCGCTTCAGACGATATTTGAAGCGTTTTATTTTTTAATACCAGTTTCAGTTTCTTTGTTTGCTCTACCTACTTCAGTTATTGAAATGAAATCATTTGAAAAAAGAGGCGGACGCTCACAAGAATAATTCGTTGTGATTGGTTAATTAACACAATTTTTTATTGAAATTACTTAAACTTTATAAAAGCATTCAAAAATATCTAAGTAAAAATTTCAATAAATTGAACAGTTAGTTAACGTAATTTATGATGTTAATAATTTATTTCCATTTGAATAATTTCGAGGTTTTGGAATCTGTTGTTATGGCCTTAGTCGCTCTAAAGCGCTTTAGTATGTAATACCCTTTCTTTGGTTGTTCTGTCTCTTTCGATGAGATGAATACAGGCTTCTCAAGAAAAGGTACGATATCCGAAATAATACATTTTTTTAAAATTTTTTTATAGAAATTATCTAAAAACCTACTAAATATATTTATAAATTATGGAGAAAACATTTGAATACGTTAAAAAGTTAAAAGAAATAAGTTACGATTATGAATAATGTTAATCATTTTTTGCATTTAAATAATTTGGATTTTCGGAATGTGTCTATATGACCTTAAGGCGCTGTTATAAAGATCTTTTTATAGTAATAGTTGTTATTAGTTTTTTTAAGTATTGTTCTACCTGTTTCGTTGGGAGATGTAAATGCGCCACTATGGAGACATTGCCCCACAATTTTGGAGTTTTTTTTTAGAAATGACTTATGGAAATATGTTATAACGATATACAACAAAGTAGACATTTATTGCATTAAATAGTTAAAGCAGAGTTAAGATTCGTTAATTAAAATGTTAAACACTTATTTTTCTTTGAATAATTTACATGATGATGAAAAATAAGAAGTCTTTTGAGTGAAGCTGAGATTATTGGGCTATCCTTAGCCAGGGCTATTCAGCCAGCGAAAGCCCAAAAGGCGAACAAGGTGAAGAACAATATAAAGTAGGCAAGCCATATTCTGATATGGATGTAATTCCGACAATCTTTTGTAGTGTCGGAGTACGCATTTTATTCGCTAGATTTCACCACTCCCACTTGCGACAGTATATAAATTGCATTGTGGAAGATGTAACCACTCTTTCAGACAAAACCGTTCAACCGCTATTTTGAGTTTAGTTATTGCTGTGGTAACTATTGCTGTTTCGGTAAGTTGGATTTTTATTAATTATTTTGGGGAAACAATGACAAAATACTGCATGTTATGCATTGTTTTAAAGCTTATTTTATGCACTTTAATATGAATTCTTGAATATTTAAAAACATTAACTTATGTTATCTGTTTTAGAAAATAATATAAAAAGTATGTATTTCCTAATTTCGAAACTCTGTATCGTAATTACGAATACATTATTCGGAAGGTGAAAAAACACTTAAATCCACAAATTTTTATAGATTAAATAAAAATTGCATTAGGTCTATTTTACTGTTTTTTTTTTCTTTGCACAATATGGGTAAACGAGACCCACGTGGCAGCTGTCAAATCTGAAACATCACTAAAAACTACTGCAAACCAATTTTCAATCCCCCGATATACATGGCGATATCATGTTATTGCTGGAGGGAAAGCAAAAAGTATTGGACGTCCTCCTTTAATAAATAAAAATCAATTACGCCCTACAGTGTTGGATTTTCGCACACTAATTCCTAATTCCGACACATGAACCAAGAAAATAACATTTTTCACGCTTTTCTTTGAACTTAATTTTTCCAATTAATATTTCTGTTTGCAGAATAATTATGTGATAATTAATATTTAGAGTTTTGTTATTTTGAGAATTCCTTCTGACAACAGATATATTTGTGAAGTTTGTAAGCTCAATAAAATTGCAACGTACAAAAACAAAGGACTTAAGTGCATCAGAACTAAAGATGTGTTGGATCTAATACATTCTGACTTATGTGGATCTAACAACGTTGAAAATGACAGGAAGAATAACTAAATACTCATGTCACTGACCTATGAAGATCTATTCTCTACTTGCTGAAATCCAAGGAGAAAGTTCTCAATTACATAAAGAGACTTTTGAATTTCTCAGATCACTAGTTAAAAGAAAATATTCATGTTTAATCAAGGAAAGGAGTACGTGAATGATCAAATAAAAGGAATTTTCCACAAAAATTCTTCACTAATGAATGGAATAGCACGATGACTGAACATATCATTGTTGTATATGGCTAGGGCTATATTATTGGATACAGAATTACCAAAGAGATTGTGAACTTACGTTGCCTGTCTTAAGGTTCCTAAAATAAAGTACAAAAAATCGCCGAGAGAAATTTTCCTTGGTTATTCAATGAGCACTCGAGGATGCAAGATTTCAAACTTCAAGACTAATGGAGTTGAAGAAACGAGAGATATTTGTATAAACGAAATCTTTAAAGGAAAAAGTGTGTTTAGTGTGAGAACATACACTCATGACGAAGATGGGCAGAATTTATTTGCACGTGAAAGCAAATGCAAAGACGACATCTTCAGAATTTGATTCAGAGGATGATGGTAATGAAGAGGATAAAACTGATAAGAAAGCGCCATCATTGGTTAGGAAAAATTATTGATCCTGAAGAAAACGATTCCAATTAAGAATCAGAAGCAAAGAATTGAAGTTATTTAGATAGTATACATCGTAGTAAGAGAAACATCAAGTAAATGGCTAAACAGATGGAAAGCTATAAAGAATGGAGGTAATAGAACACACTAGACAATTAAAACAAAGACAATTAAGACGACTAGTTTTATATTCCTTTGAATGGAGGATGCTGAAAGAATCAAGTTAAGAGAACTCTAAACAATCAAATGTGAATAAGTTGGTCAAGTCCATTGGTGAAAGAGGACATAAGAAGAACGAGCCTTAGGGGAGGAGAAAGCAAAGCAAACATAGGGGATGGAAACAATAAATAAAATAAATAAAATATATATTATTTCAGAAGTAGGCCCTACAATTCTGTAGAATAAACGAACAGTTTATTATTTTATGGTCTATTGATTGAAATCATTAAAGATTTCTTGAATTTTCAAAAATAATGGCCACTTTCTTTGCCAAAGATAACAATGTAATTCAAGTCAATGTGATGTCCCGTATGATAAACATGACAGACTGTGAATTACCAAATTTCATACCTTTCGCATGTTCTTTGATTCGGGTTTCTCCAAGATATATGCAGTTATCATTGCCAATGAATTTAAGAACATAAATGCAGTCATTCGTGTGGAAAATCCAATGAGGGGCCTCGAGTATTACTTTTATCTTCGTTAACATAATGTCTATTTGAATGACTGTGGCATGAAATTACTCCCATATTTTGCGATGCTAAAAGGCGTTTCACATAGCCGAAGAATCTAAGAAAATAGGCCACGGCAATAAAGTATTCAAATTTAGATTTATTCTGAGAAGGGTGGGGATTGTAAAGCTTTCTTAAAGGTGGTCTAATGACGCTTTTAGTAAAGAACATCGGGTATTAATTGTGATGGACAAGCATTTGAATGAATCGAATCTGACTCGGAAAAGTCGAATCTATAGAATGAATTCGAATATATATATTGGAAAACTGCATTTGAAATAAGTTTTGTTTTGGCTGATGGGAACGTGTGAGTAAAATATCATCCTAATCAGAGTGAAAATAAATTTGAAGCCAGGCTTGTGGTAAATAGATACATAGAGAGGCCACATACTATCATGGGATTAATTCTGTCGTATGCAGTAAAAAGGACTATTACATTCATCAGTGCAATTTAAACTCGATCTACCTTAACAGAAATCTGAACGAAGACATCAACATTGAAAACCCAGAAGGATTATATCGATCCAAAAAAAAAATAGTATAAAGTTAATCAAGGAATTGTACAGATTAAAACAAGAAAGAAGATAATGAAATGAAATCTTTCAAAAAAAATTTCGAAACAGCAAATTTCAGAATTAATTCTCAGAAGCTTGTGTCTATAAATATCAAAGCAAAGGTGAAACCAGCATACTCTTAATTTATGTTGATGATACAATGCTTCTATCATCTGACTTGAAGACGATTGAAAGAACTATGTTACTGTTAAATAGTTTCTTTGTTATCAAAGATATGGTGGTGTAACGGCTCGAGTTTGGAAAAAAGGAAAACAGAGAGCACAAAGATAAGAAGGAACCATTCTCAGGAGTCGTTGTATTGTTCAAAGACAACGATGAACTCAAAGATAAGTCAAATTGGTACATTGACAGCGCGAGCAGTAATCACATAAGTAATGACAAAAGATTCTTTAGCGGTCTTAAAGAACTTAGAAAACCCATAAAAGTTCGGTGCTTCTGACAAACTGGCAACAGGCCTAGGAACTGTGAATTTGAATGTCAAACTGTCAAATGAAAAATTCCACACCATACATCTAGCCAACGCATATTACGTACCAGACATGTCGGTCAATTTAATTTCTGCTGGGAAGTTGGATGAAGAAGGGTACACCCAATTCATCAGTAAAGATTTATACACCGTGAAGGATAAAAACGGGAAGATAACAATAACAGGCAGAAGATCCAACAATCTGTACAAGGTTAGCTATACAGAAAATATCGTAAGCTACTTCAATGAGAAGGAACACCGAAAATATGTACTATTGCACGAAAGACTAGGTCACATATCGTTGGATAAGATGCGAACCATAAAGAAAGAAAAGCTATTAGTAGGATTAGAAGATGTCAATATCCCAAATGACAACATCATAACTTTTTCTGAAAGTTGTAAACAGGGCAAAATAACGAACATCTGTCATAGAAGAATCAACAAGATCAGAGCTCATAAACCTCTCGAATATGTATATTCGGACTTATATGGTCCCATACAGGATGCTAACGATCAACAAAAGAAATACATCCTTACGTTTGTCGACGATTTTTCTCGCAGGAGCTTCGTCGATATAATTGAACCTCCGAAGCAGGAAGGTTACACGCAACCCGAAAGCTATAAGTAACATTACTATGTGTAATGAAGAACCGTCAAGTTATTATGAAGCAATTCAAGGAAAGGACGGATCCAAATGGAGGGAAGCTATTGCCCAAGAGATCAAAAACTTGGAAGACCCCAACAGACGTGGGCAGAATCTGAGATACCGGATTATATGATACCATTGACGATCCAATGGATCTTCAAGATCAAGAAAGATGACTCTGGAAAGCCTTATAAATACAAGAGTAGACTAGTTGTAAAAGGCTACATGCAGAAGAAAGGAATCAACTATGAAAGGACGTATGCGCCAACGCCAAGTTTGTCAACAATTAGAATGCCATTAGCTCTAGCGGTCCAAAACAATTTCGCTGTACACCAATGCGACGTTAATGGAGCTTACCTTAATGATATCATCGATAATGATATATTTATCGAATTTCCAGAAGGAGTGATTAAGGATAAACACAAAGAATGGATTAAAGCTTAACAAGGCACTCTATGGATTAAAGCAAGCTGGCAGGAATTGGCATGAAACGTTACGTCAGAAACTAAAAGATGATGGTTTCGATGAGCTAAAAACTGAACCATGGATTTTCCAATATAAATTTGTAAAAGAAAGGTATATACTCTTAGTTTACGTCGATGACATGCTAATCATAGGGAAAGACCTACTCATCATCAACGAAATTAAGGATTCATTAAATCGCATGTTTGGTATAAAAGACCAAGGCCAAGTCAAGAACTACATTGGGATGAACATTGATTATAAACAAGAGGAAAGCAAGATGACGATTTCACAATCTCAATTCATTCAAGATCTGCTTAGGAAGCACGGAATGAATGACAGCAAACTCTTTGATACTCCTATTGTTAAAGAGCCCAGAAAGTTTAAATGACTGAAGAAGAGTCATGGTTGCTCAACAGGGAAGAACATTTAACATTCAGAAGAATCATAGGAAGTCTAAGTTATATCAGCAATTGCACAAGGTCAGACATAGCATTTGCTGTTAATAAGTGCTCAGAAAAGAACAATTCGCCCAACGAATTGAATATGAAAAGGGTTAAGAGAATCCTTCCTTAAGGTACCTTCGTGGAAACATTGATCTCAAACTAACATTTTCCAAAGAAGAAAATTGCATAAAAGGATTATCCGATGCTAGTTTTGGAAACCGTTCAAATGGAAAATCCACCATGGACATATCATATGCATAGGAGGCTGCATTACATCCTGGATAAGCACGAAACAAAGCTTAGTTGCACACTCTACGCAAGAGAGCGAACTGATCGCATGTTGCGAATGTGCAAAAAGCATCCTTAGTCACAAGAGAGTGCTCGAAGAATTGAAATTCCGAGACTTGGCAAAGACAACAAGTGAGATTGAATGTGACAATCAACCCACCATTCAAAAGATATATGACATGTATAACCAGTTAAGAAGCAAGCACATGGCCAAGAAATACTATGCCTTGAAGGACTACGTCAAGAAGAAGGAAATTAAGCTAATGTATGTTCCCAGTGAAGAAAACGTAGCAGACATCTTGACGAAAGGGTTGAACAAGACAAGAAGTGAAAGGCTGAAGATGAAGCTAAAACTTTCAAATTAATTACTCAGAAGTTAAAGATTAAACCTTTCAGTTAAGTAATGCAATACTTTAAACGTTTCATTTGTGTGTTCACCATAATTATTGGAGGGAAGGATTATGGTTCAATAAATTGAGACCCTTACAATTATTATTGTGACCATGTGTGCTGCAAGGAAATAACTGTTCAAACACAATCAAGTGCTAAGTGAACAATAAAGCTGTTCATGTTTTCGTTTTGTTTTGTTAAGCTAACAATGACTTTCGCGTGATCACGATGAGTGATTGTGTTGTGTGTTGCTTAATAATATATTTTTTAAGAAAAAAAAAATAAATTTAAAAAAAAATTAAATTTATAAGCTTCGCTTAAGTCTCCCTAGAAAATTGCAACTGTGTTATAAGCGATAGAGTTAAACTACCCCCATTAAATTCAAAATTTAATGTGCCCATACACCAGCCTATATATTTTATAAACATAAAATTAATTTTTTGATTCTCAGTTTTTGCAGGAACCCTTATCGCTGTATCATCCAAATCTTGAATTTCTGTTTGAATAGGATTAGAAATCAATTTATTAGCATTTATTGCCCTAATTTCAAATTCCCTTAATCAACAATCTAGAGAAGCAACCTTGAAATACTTTTTAGTTCAATCTCTAGCTTCCTCCATATTTTTATTTTGAGCCATTATTAATTTCTTACAAAAAATTGATTTATTATAATTATTGAAGACTTTAATGCCCTAATTATTTCCGTCATTCTAGCTCTTAAACTAGGAGCTGCCCCTTTTCATTTTTGATTTCCTCCAACAGCAGAAGGGCTTTCCTGATTCAATTGTATCATTTTATTAACTTGACAAAAAATTGCCCCTTTGTTTGCTCTTATGTCTTTTAACTCTTTCATTATTGTTATCTTATCAATATTTTCGTCCATCATTGGTGCCATTGGAATCCTTAATCAATCATCACTTCGTAAACTTATAGCATACTCCTCAATTTATCATATAGGATGAATTTTTGCATCAATATTTATTAATAATAAACTTATATTAACTTATTTTTTCATCTATTGTTTTTTAAGAATTATCATCATGCTAATGTTTAATTTATTCAAAACCATACACATCAATGAAATCCAAAATACAAATAACACTTTCATAAATTTTCTAATCATACTTAATCTTATATCTTTAGGGGGACTCCCTCCTTTCTTAGGATTTATACCTAAATGAATTATTTTAAATTATCTTATAAATAACAATCAATTATTTCTAGCATTAATCCTAGTCTTCTCAACTTTAATTACACTTTTGTATATATTCGTTTATTATATCCTTCCTTAAGAATTTTTACTTCAACCAACTCATGATATTCTAATAAAATAAACTCCTCCTTACTAATAATTATATCCTTACCTTCCTTATTTAGTTTACCTTTGTTAGTAAATTTTATTATATAGAGTTTTAAGTTAAAAAAAACTAATAACCTTCAAAGTTATCATTATAAAAATTTTAAACTCTTTAACACGATGATTTTTTTCAGAAGGACATTGGTACAATATATTTAGTTTTTGGAGCCTGAGCCGCAATAGTAGGAACAGCCAATAGTAGGACGATTCGGCTGTTCGCTGCAATAGGTTGAAGACGAAAAAAATTGAATTTTTCCGAAGATAATAGAATTCAAGAACTTAAAGAGTATATTGAGTATTTATGCAAACAAAGATAAAGGACGCTTTGCATAATATACACTACCTTCGAATTTATCGAGATATTAAAGGATTATACTTCGAAAATAAGTAATCGATACTAATTCCATGATACATGTTTTTTCAGGGATTCTACCGTTAACAAGCGACGGACCTCCATTTTGGAATTAGCAGTTCTAGTATGACGAGAAGTATTTATATCTTTCAGGATTACCTTCGGATATTTTCAGGACGTTTATGTCATTAGGAGATGTCAAGACAGTTATCTGGAAATTATCGTAAGTCACATTTTTTCCATGTTTATTTACCTGTTCATTCTCAAGACGTGAAGAACTCGTAAAAGGAAGCCACATTCAACCAGTTTATAGAATAAATATAGAATCGCATAAATGGAACATTCTTTATAAATATTCAAGTAGACAAGATTTCTACAATTAAAGATAAAAGCAAAGTTAAAGACATTTAGGCTTGAAGTTAAATAAGCAAAGAACTTTTAAGTGTTAAATAGAAAGTGACGTTTTAATGCTTAACGAGAGATCTGTAATTAAGAACAGACTTTTAGCGATTCACATAGGTGCAGCACGATATTAGAATATAGCCGTTTTCGAAGAAAGAAGACCAATTGTATTGGAACCATTTACTGTCAATTAAATATGTTTTTGTTTTAAAAGATCTCAAGGCTAATTGTATCTTTGCATCGTATCTTTTCATGAAGTTAAATTCCAGGGATTAGGTAATTCCTTTTAAACATATATTGTGGGACCAATATTTTTTCTCAGAGGGTTTTGGATTCACCACAAGAAGCAATGTAATTTATGAAAAACAAAATCTTCCATGACAATAAGGAATGAAAATTTATTAAAAAAATGCTATTTTAATAAATATAATTGGGATAAAAATAAAATGAATATCTTCCATTCTCACACAAAAGAAACCCAATTGTTTAAATCTAGTTTCATTACATATATTGTTAGTGGCAATGTAAACGTTCACTGCAAAAAGAATGAAGAAAATTACGGTTTCGAGAGTTTTTAAGAACCTACTTAACCAATTATTCTTCAAGTGGATTATGAGGAACAAAGAAAGTTTAATAAACGTTGCTTAAGGATTTAAACGTTGCTTTATTTTCAATTTCTTTTTCTTACAGAGTACTAAGCTGAAAGATTAGCACGAAGCTAAAGTTATTCAGGATTCCTATCTTTCCTTGAGGTCTGGAAAAAATACGGTTCAATCCCGCTCGCCGGACATCGGGGATTTTTTCCCCCCTAACCTGAGACCTGACACTGAGAACCTCCTGACGGGTACTAGAAAACTCCTTTAGAATCCGTACCGGTTTTCTTTCGCGGGAGTATAGGCGGGCAAGCTTTGGGGGTGACCATTCGATCTCATCTCTGTCCCATTCAATGAAACATTAAAAGCATTATTCCAATATGGGACATCGTTGGGTCGCGTGGAATATACCTATCTATCTACTTTCTTTAACTAATTGAACTGATTGGATTAGAAAAACTATGAATTGTAG
Organism: Thereuonema tuberculata; assembly: GCA_023159025.1. NCBI lineage: Eukaryota > Metazoa > Arthropoda > Chilopoda > Scutigeromorpha > Scutigeridae > Thereuonema > Thereuonema tuberculata. The sequence goes on along the minus strand of JAFIDM010034147.1, from coordinate 167,819 downwards.
AAATAGTCTTCACAATAAAATAACATTTGAGAAGAATAAAGAGACATATAACTGTAGGCGTTGAGATTTTATCAATATTGATTTTTCAAAACGAACAATTTTGTCACTGAATAACTGAAATATAATATAAGGTTTTATTCATTTCATTAGCTTAAATCGGATCTGGTTCAGTGAATGAACTACTAACGATTTGTGGAAGAAGATATGCAGAAGAATAAATTCTTGATTTACTTATTTCTTTTGAATTTACTAACATTAAAAACATAGTAAATCAAATTTTACTCCTACCTTGTGGATGTATTTCTTTTTCTTCGCCAAGTGTTCTTCTTTCTGCATATGTAAGGGTACAAAGAAAACAGCTAGTCTTGAAATAGTTATTTTTTTCCTTTCTTTTTGAATGAAGAATTTAATTAGATTTAAGAAATCTATTATAAAATTAAAATCAACCACTTATTGAACTTTTTCATCTGACCATAGATGTTTTTTTTTTATTATGCATAAGTAATAAAGAAACATCTGTAAATTTAAATCAACAATTATATAATAGCAATTGATTCTTATTAGAAGCAAAAGAAAATAACCTTGAGAACATAACATTTTCATTTGGAGGTTTCTCTTGTGAAAATGAAGCGCTTCCAATGGCTAATTCGGTTGTTTTGTGGACGATGCTTTAATGATAATTAGCTGAATAACAATGACCATTAATATTACGAAAGCTGCTTAATAAAGCCCAAACCTACAATTATAATGTACATTTTTACGAAGACTTATTAAAATTTGATTTAAAACCAAGGGAATTCAAAGTAGATCGAATTCTTTTCTTTTCTTATTTTTCTAATGCTGATAATTTTATTTTTTCTCTATAAATGGATAAAAGATTTAAGTAGTGATGAATTAAGTAGTGATGCAATGGAAGCCAATTATAGAAATTATGAAGCTTTATTTGAAAAGTTTCAATTCAAAAAATAACTTTTATTAATTTTGTCTCAATGGCGTAAATGAAGTGAAATAACTTACTAACAAAAAATATTTTATTTCAGTTTGAATTTGTAGGCTCCTTTTTGATATAATTTTCGGATGGTTCGAAGAAATTAAGTTCAATGCAAAAGTTTTTATCACAAAGATAAGCAGCTAATGGAAGATATTGGGAATTAGAAAATCCCCAGATGTTGGAATGGATTATAAAATGGTGAGTAGATGAATGGATTTTTCGGTGAACTGAAGACAATAATTACAAAATGATTGTGGAATATTGTGTAATAAAAATGAATTTAGTTTCATCTAGTGATACCTATTTAAATTGTTTGCATTAAGTTACGTACTATGCTATACAATTTATTTATTTAGAATGGAATTTATGAAATATTTAACTTTTGTAAGTCTTCTCTATATTTTATTGATTATTGCGGTTTCACTCAATACAAACAACCCATTCTCATCTTGTAACTATACAAATGAAAGGGTACAAATTCTCTGATATTTTTTTTCTTTTTCTTGACATAGCCTTCCCAATAAATGGGAACCGATAAAATTAGTTTCTATCATTAACACGAATTTATTAAACAACAACAAGATAAAACCACAGATAGCTATTCAAGATTTTCAATTAGCTTCTGATATATATTCATGCAGAGTTAGATAATTTTTAGGAAATTCAAAAATTGTCAATACTTGAATACAACACGGTGTTAGTATCGATGTCGTTTCTTAATATGATTTTTCTACATTCAGTTGTAAGAGAATGAAAAACAAATACTCACGGAACAGTTGAGTAGTTCTACATCATTGTCTCCTCCTGAATAAGTATCCGGAATCCGTATTCGGGAGTTCTTTCATCGGATGATGCTTCCCTTTTGAAATTTAATAGTGAATAAATGAAAATTAATGTGTGTTACAGTCACATTTTGAATTTTAATAATAAATAACTATGTAAATAGGGCACTAATTGAATAGGAAAAGATATGCTTCCTCCTCTAACGAAAGCATTAATGAAAAACAGTTGGCAATAATCAAGAAACACTTTTCACTTATTAGCATCATAATCATTAATGTTGATCTTCCTTGAATATAATCCAATGATTAATCCCAGAGGGAGTCTCATTAGTATCATAAAAGTAATAGTACCAATATAAAAACATCTCAGTTTGATGAAGATGATATTTTTCTCTTGGAAAAAAACAGGTAATAATGAGTCATTTAGTTTCATTTATTTTGAAGCAGATCAGGAGTAAATGGCAATGAAACTGCCTAATGGAAGTTATAACTATTTCACTGAACATTTACATAATAAGTCGCTGTAATTTACGAAATTAGAGGTAATTCAATTCTTTTCTTAATGTTTATTGCAGAATTCTCCTTTCATCAAAATAAAAGTCAATAAAGAACTATTTTAGAAATGCAAGCTAATGTCTGCAACTCCATCTACATTGTATCCTTAAATAACATAACGTTAAGAAAAAAAATCAAAATGTACACAATTAAATAAGGTTCTCGCATCCTAATTCATCTCGAGAATCTGGGACAGCTGTTTCTGCAATATTAGGCATCATCAGCCAGATTTACTCTTGATGATAGCTTAGTGTGTCACGTTAAGGATACTACTTCAGAATCCAAGAAGTGGCACCCCAAGCAAATCAACACAATAATAAAAAAAGTATCCTGTCCAGTACGGCCTCAGATTCCTTGTCCCAGGCATTCCCGAGCTCAAGGAATTTAAGTAGGGAATAGAGAACTCAAAAGAAACAAATAATTCAAATTTAAAAAAATTTAATTAAAAATTAAAAATGTGGCATTTTATTAAATAAAATAATGCAAAAGAATTTAGAAAATATCTGCTCTCTGAATAATTATAGAAACAACAGAAAAAAAATGGATAACGACAAAGTACGCTTATGGAAATTAACTGTAAACAAACCAGTAAATTAAAAATAAAAAGCTTTTAATCCTTGTACAAACTTAACTCAGTGAATATACAGATGATGAAAAGTAATTAAAAAAAATGTAGCACCCAATTCTATATAGATCTGTATTTTTTTCGGTCTGAAAATAAAACCAGTGAATAATCTGTGATTAAGAGAATTACGGAAACTGAGCATTATAACAACTAATTAAAATTAACATTTATATAAAAATAAAAGGCAACCATTACTTAATGAGCCTTTTTATTTTAAGGAGCATGTCAAGTAATCCGTAAATAGTAACATGCTTCTGAAACAAGTCTTTTTGATTAATACAATTCTTACTTTATTGTAACCAAGGGATTCACTAGTCACTGATTGCAGAGACACACTCAATGATGGGACATTTTGTTGCTTTGCTGTCATTTGGATATTATTATTCAGGATACATCCTAAGGTGACTGTCAGACTTCTACCTCCTATTAAGAGAAACAAACACTGAACAAGAAAGAAAAAGAAAGCCCCGGGCTAGGATTTCGAACCCTGATGGGTAGACAGCAATGGGTGAGACCATTGAGATACGGAGACCTCATTATTTATCTGTGACTGCTCCTGGCTGATGATCACCAAAGAGCGTGAAACAGCTGTTCCTGGATGTCACTTGGTAAATGATTTGGTCTCATCCATTTTTTTTTTAAGGCAATGCGCAGTTTGAATTTTATGCTTAAAAAAATTAATTGAGCCGGCACACTGCTGGCACATGAATTTTCTCACTAATTTTTCATTACTTAGTTTTTTATTCTTTATTTTTTCTTTTGAGGCACCACTGCGCTTCCGACGACTGGTAGCTTTGTTATCTGATGATTCTTTGGTTATTCGAACATGTAATACAATACTTAGGTGAATAATTAGCAACATCAATCTTTAAATTTGTTTAATCCTCCTTATTTTTTTTTTCTCCAATACTTCAAAATATTTGATTACAAGTTAAAGAAAAAGGATTCAAAATTTTATAGTTTGATACAGCATAAAAACCATTTAAGCTAACATTATAAATCATTTTGGAACATGAGTAGGATAATATTCCCAATTGATTAAATGTTGAATGCTTTCCAGAAGAGATAACATTAGAAACTTTCTTCTATGAGGGGCGTTCAAAAACAAAAGAACCGGAGTGTGGAATGGACAACCGGTGACAGAAGTGTAATATTGTTGCATATGTAATCAAGATTGGTTCCGACACGAGTGCGGAAGTTCACAACCCGCCGCTAGAGGACCACGGGTGCAAGTCACGTGACTAAAAGCTAGCAGAAGCATGCATCAATCGTCCAATGCGGTCATTCGCGTTGTAAGCAGTGAAACTGTGCAATGGAATCGTCCAAAGAAGAGCAAAGAGGTGTTGTTCGTTTTCTGACAGCGGAAGGAGTAGAGGGAACGGACATTCATCGAAGAATGTCACAAGTGTACGGTGAACACTGCATGTCCCTTGCAAGGGTCAAGGCGTGGCATAAGCGCTTCAGGGAAGGACGGGTGTCGTTAGCCGATGATACACATCTGTAAAACCACACCGCATTACCGATGACATCGTCCTACTGATTGACGGACTCGTTACCCAGGACCGCCGAGTTACAGTGAAAGCCGTCGCCGACGAGGTCGGATTGAGCGTCGGAAGTGTTCAAACCGTCATTACAAAACGATTGAACTGGCAGAAATTGTGCGCCCAATGGGTGCCCCACAGTCTTCAACCTCAACAGAAAGCACTGTTTTGATCATCTGCAGCGCTATGCCAGGGAAGGAAATGAGTTTCTGGCACGAGTGGTGGCTGGGGATGAGTCTTGGTATCATCACTTCGAACCAGAATCGAAACGACAAAGTCTCCAGTGGAAGCATCCACGGTCACCACCACCAAAAAAATCCAAGGCCATCCACACAAGTGCAAGAAAGGTTATGCTGACGATCTTCTTTGACCAAGACGGCACCCTTCTGATAGACTTCCTGCAGCACTGGACAACAGTCAATGCCCAGCGTTACTCGCAAACCTTGACCACCCTTCGCCAAGCGATCAAATCCAAACGACCAGGCAAACTCACCCGTGGGATCATTCTGCTCCACGACAATGCAAGGCCCCATACGGCCAACACAATCACGGCACTCTTGCAGAAATTCAAGTGGGAGGTTCTCGATCACCCTCCATACAGTCCACACCTCTCTCCCTGCGATTATGCTTTTTTGGTCCCCTAAAAAAGGCTGTGAGGAGCAAACGATTCACCTCGGACGACGACGTCAAGCAGTACGGGCGAAACTGGTTCACAACGCAGCCCCGGGAATATTACGAGACAGCCCTTCACCGCCTTGTTTCGCAGTGGGACAAGTGTCTCAACAGCCAGGGTCAATATTTCTGACATATACTTTTACAGGTACTGGTTTCTGTTCCTAGGCCTCCTGCTCGTTTCTTTTTGAATGCCCCTTATAATAATAATAATAATAACAATTTTATTGCCAATAAAAAATATTTACAAGAGTGTGTATTGATTACAGTTTTGTCATCCCAGTTGTCTTAGAGTGATCCCGTCGAGAAGACGAAAGGGTGTCAGCACCCTTTTAATAATAAATAATACAGTCAAAACTCATTTATCGGGGAGCTTTTGAGGGAGTAAAGAACTCAAAACAAACAAATAATTCAAATTAAACACCTTAAATTAAAAATTAAAAATATTGCATTTTAAAAAATAAAATGTCGCAAAAGATTTTATAAAATATCAGCCCTCAGAATAATTATAGACAAAACAGAAAAAAAATTGATAACGACAAACTGCGGTTATTGAAATTAACTGTAAACACATGGGAAAAAAAAAAAAAGCTTTTAATTCCTATACAAACTTAACTCAGTGAATATACTGATGATGAAAAGTAATTAAAAAAATAATATAGCATCTAATTCTATTTAGATCTGTATTTATTCGGTCTGAAAATAAAAACAGCGAATAATCTGTGATTAAAAGAATTATGGAAACTTAGAATTATAACAAATAATTATAATTAACAATTATAAAAAAATGCAACCATTACTTTTAATGTTTCTTTTCACTTAAGTAATACGTCAAGTAATCCGTTTAAATGGTAACGTGCTTGTGAAACAAGTCTGTTTGATGAATACCTTTTTTTTTACAGTAAAATAAAACAAAGAACGCACATAACAAAAAAAAAACACAAATTCACTGAGCTATTTTTTGATATTTGTGCTGGAAATCGGAGACAGTACTGTTACAAGACTTACTGGCCTCTCACCAGTCCAATCCTTCCAGCATATCTAGCTCAGTGAAATGAGACAATATACAAAACGGACAAGCATACAAATCAATGACCCCTGAATTACCAAAACATCAAAACAAAATCAAGAATAAAAAGGGGTGAATAATTAATCCCTGCTAGCGTTTAGCATCAAGGGATTAATTTATAACAAGATTAGTAATTAGACAAGAGATTTAACTTGCGTTAGTACATTTTTACAGTAAAATAAAACAAAGAACGCACATAACTAAAAAAACAAAAAAACACAAATTTACTCAGCTATTTTTTGATATTTGTGCTGGAAATCGGAGTCAGCACTGTTTCAAGGCTTATTGGCGTCTCATCAGTCCAATCCGTCCAGCATACCTAAGCTCAGTGAAATAGAACAATATACAAAACGGACAAACATACAAATCAATGACCCTTGATTTACAAAAACATCAAAACAAAATCAAGAATAAAAAGGCGTGAATAATTAATCCCCGCTAGCGTTTAGCTTAGTATCAAGGGATTAAAGTATTTTTTTTTTGTTTTTTTTTTTAGTTATGTGCGTTCTTTGTTTTATTTTACTGTAAAACTGTACTAATGCACGTTAAATCTCTTGTCTAATTGCTAATCTTGTTATAAATTAATCCCTTGATGCTAAGCTAAACGCTAGCGGGGATTAATTATTCCCCCCTTTTTATTCTTGATTTTGATTTGATGTTTTGGTAATTCAGGAGTCATTGATTTGTATGCTTGTCCGTCTTGTATATTGTCCCATTTCACTGAGCTAGATATGCTGGACGGATTGGACTGGTGAGAGGCCAATAAGTCTTGTAACAGTACTGTCTCCGATATCCAGCACAAATATCAAATAATAGCTCAGTAAATTTGTGTGTTTGTGTTTTTTTTTTAGTTATGTGCGTTCTTTGTTTTATTTTACTGTAAAAATGTACTCACGCACGTTAAATCTCTTGTCTAATTACATTTTTTTTACTTTATTGTAACCACGAGATTCACTAGTTACTAAAGAATTCAAGTGAACTCCAGAGAAGTAATTTATAAGCATAACATAAATAAATCGTAACTATATTTTTTTAGTTATATAAATATAATTTTTGCTATATGTAATAAAATCCTTCAAAATTGAATTTAAGATATTATAATGTTTTTGGTGTTGTGTCCCGGATCCTCATTGGTCACAGAGGCACAATCTATGATGAGGAATTTTGTTGCTTTCCTGTCGTTTGGATATTATTATCCAGGAGGCACCCTAACGTGACAGTCAGACTTCTGCCTCCTATGAAGAGAAACAAATACTGAAGAAGAAAGAAACATCCAAAACTCCACGACGGATTTCGAACCCTGATTCCGACACCTCGGCCTCATGCCAAAACATATACTCATTACCAAAAACAACGACGACCTAGAAGGAGTTGTCCGATTGTAATGAAATTTCGTATGCAAAGACATTGGGACCGCCCATGCAAATGATTAAACTTTAGTGTCCAATGAATGAATAGCGAGAACTACAGCTCATCGGAACTGCGCACTCAGCAGATGTATATAAGAAGCGATTCTGAATTTGATGGTCAAAATTTCTGTTGCATTGCGAGTTAGGATACCTTTCAACGACTGAAAAAATGCCTTGCCGCAGGATTCGAGCTCATTACGTGCAACTGTCAGAGTTTGAAAGAGATCGTATCATTGGATTGAAAGAGGCAGGTTGGGCAAATCGGAGAATCGCTCGTCATATGGGTCGAAGTGATGCGGCGATTAGAAGATGCTGGCAGGAATGGGTGGACAATGGCAGATTTTAGCGTCATGAAGGAGCGGTCGACCTAAGGCCACAGCAGAGCAGGAGGATAGAGTGATTGTCAGATCAGCTGTCAGCGCCTGAATCATCGTTATCAACCATCAGACGTGCGAGCCGCACACGAGTATCCACCATGACCATTCACAGACGGCTGAGAGAGCGACATTACGCTCGTACCGACCGCTACGTCCCCTGCCACTCATGTCTGCACACCGTCGGGCCAGATTACAGTTGTGCTTGGCTCGATCCGGTTGGAATGCTGCTGACTGGGGACGTATAGTGTTTAGCGACGAATCCCGCTTCCTACTGTGTCCTGACGATCTTCGCAGACATGTCTGGAGACGCCCAGGGCAGCGTGCCGATCCTGCTTTCACTATTGCACGCCACACAGGCCCTCAACCAGGAGTTATGGTCTGGGGTGCCATTTCCGTGATAGCCGTACCCCTTTGGCCGTCATTAGCGGAACACTTACAGGACAGCGGTACGTCGACGACATTCTGAGACCTGTTTTGCTACCCTTCCTTTTCCAGTACCCTGGCTTTATTTTTCAGCAAGATAATGCCAGCACATACGGCACGTGTTGCTGTGACGTGTCTTGCAGCTTGTGAAACACTTCCTTGGCCAGACAGATCCCCAGATCTCTCTCCAATCGAGCATGTCTGGGATATGATGGGAAGGTGACTGCATCCACCAGGGAATGAAGATGACCTAGCCCGAAAATTGGAGCAAATTTGGCACCAAATACCGCAGGAGACCATCAGGGAGCTTTATCACTCTATGCCACGTCGTGTGACAGCTTGCATTCAGGGTAGAGGTGGGTCAACACCTTATTGAGCTCATTACTTTGTAACTCTATAACTCTGAAATAAATCATTCAATTTGTCTGAAAGTTTAATCATTTTCTATTTTGTACATAATCTTCCTCTCCACCAATTTTTGTCTCCATTGGAGCAACTCCTTCTAGGTGCGTCGTTTTTTTTGTTAATCAGTTTATAAGTAAATTGCAATTCTTTTGAACTTAATATTGGTACACAACGATGAGTGAGACCAATCAGATACGGAGACCTTATTATCTGTGACTGCTCCTGGTTGATGACGGCCAAAGAGCGTGAAACAACTGTTCCTGGATGTCACTTGGTAAATAATTTGGTCTCACCCATTTTGTTTTATTATTAAGGCAATGCGCAGTTTGAATTTTTATGCTTAAAAAAATTCATTGAGCCGGCACACTGCTGGCACATGAATTTTCTCACTAATTTTTCATTACTTAATTTTTTATTCTTTATTTTTTCTTTTGAGGCACCATTCCGCTTCCGACGACTGGTAGCTTTGTTATCGGATGATTCTTTGGTTATTCGAACATGTAATACAATATTTAGGTGAATAATTTGCAACATCAATCTTTAAATTTGTTTAATCCTGCTTATTTTCTATTTCTCCAATACTTCAAAATATTAATTACAAGTTAAAGAAAAAGTATTCAAAATTTTATAGTTTGATACAGCATAAAAACCATTTACGCTAAAATTATAAAACATTTTGGAACATGAGCAGGATAATATTCTCAAATGATTAAATGTTGTTTGCTTCCCAGAAGATATAACATTAGAAACTTACTTCTAAAATAATAAATATTACAGTAAAAACTCGTTTATCCTAATTTGATTGGACCGCGCCCGTTTCGGATCACCCAGAGTATTTTCTATTAAAACTCTACAGTACATTAAAAAATTACACTGAACCAACAGTGGGGCTAAAACTATAGCCATGGTTAGAATGTAATTACAGCACTGTTCTCAAGGTATAACAATTTTAGAATCCTTTTCAATATTGAAATACTGTACTGAATAATTTTATTAATTAATGTTACAATTATATAATCACTTGTGTACGCTGCTAAATACTGATTATAGCGACAGAAAAATGTTTTTGTATATTTTTAAAATATGGCAAAAATGGTTTCGGAGAAACGCGATTCCAATAAACGAGTTTTTAATGTATTTCTATTGGAATCTGGTTTTATAACAGGTGCAAACAGATAAAAAGAATCATATGAATCTCTGATAAAGAAATAGAACATATACGATTTTTGTCTAATTCTTCTCAATTGATTTCTTTGTAATTACTTCATTATCAATGAATTAGAGAATTAAGAAGTAAGTTCTAGAAAGTAGTTAGTTTACAAATAAGTCATAGAAGTCAATCTTCTATTGTAATATAATGAAATTTATAAGAAATTATGATCTTCGTTACATGACAGCGGGATAAATGAAGTGAAGTGTTTTACACACGATACAGAAACAATAAAGAAATACTTTTATTTTAGTTTGTAACAATAATTTTAATATAATGTTAAATGACTAGAGGGAGGATCTAACGCTGCCAGCTGAATAGCAGACAAAGAAATAACAACAAACAAACAAACAAACAAACATCGTTTTTGCAATTTTTCTACATGTAAATAGATAGATAGAAAAAGAAAGTAGATATTATTATTATTTATACTAATAATTTACAACTATTTACCTAAGAATTATTTATTAATAATTTTTTGAAATTTAATGAAACAAAAATTAACAAATTTTGAATGGTAAAATACTCCAAAAAATATATACAATCTCAAAAAACGGCAGTCGTAGGTGCCTGCGTCGGAGATGGAGCGAGAAAAAAGTATTTTATTATTCCATTTCCGTAAGAGACATTAGATGATTTATATCTTTAAAGAATCACAATTTAACCCTCTATAAACTTCAGAAGAGCATGTCAAAATTAATTGAAATGTTCAAAAATAATGAGAGATAATTTGTGTCAGTGGTAAAGTGATAAAATTAAAAGCAGCAGCAAAATTATGTTTCGTTTTCTGTTTTTAAAAATGATTTTGTTTAATTCCTACAGTTCTCCTGAGATTTTTGAATGTTTTTCTTCACTGCCTAAAGTAGCAAAGTGATACTTTGTTGTCAAAAACAATTCCTGCTGCAGCTCATTATGCATTATAGTGGCACATTACAGAAGGATGGAAGGACGTACGTTAAATTCAAAATACGATACATTCAAATAATTATTTCTCGGAAACGATCGGAAAAAGCAAAAGTTTATATAAAAACTTTCCTTACAAACAGCGATACTATGACTTCCACAATATTTGACTTTTCATTCTGTTAATACAATGTTAATGAAGAAATTTCAACCAAACTCATGACTACTAAGCACATTAATTTAAATCATTTATCAAAAATATAATTTATGGAATAAGAAAAATGTTAAAACAGCAACGCAAATGAAACTCGTATGGTTTGTTAGAAAATCCTGAGATTTCATGACTTAAAGGTAAACAAAAACTAATTATTACTAAAACAAAATATAAGGAAAAAAAAGAGTTCGAGATTAAACTAAATCAATTAAATGGAGTGACAAAGTAACTCCAATGAAATTGCTTTTCCGATTACGTAAATAGTTAGTTAGGAATGAAGGAAATTTTGAAAACTCCGGAAAGATGAATATAAAAAACGTATAGAAAGCATAATAATGTAATGAAATAATATAAACAGCACTGAATGACATGAAAATTTAAAATGTAGTAGTTTAGGAAGAGAATGAAAAGATCCTTTACTAGATTCTGCTCATTAGATTCTACTTGCTTTTATAAAGCCGTTTATTGTGCCTCAGTGTTGAATGTTTATTACAGGATCTTTTAGAAAAGAGAGAATCACAAAATAATAACAACGATGAAATTTTTATTTTTTTCACAAACAGTGCTTCTTCATCATAATAACTTACATATATCCTCGTGCTGTTTATGTATAAAATAACTAGACAAACAAACCATCTTCATTAATGTAATACGATATGTTTGTTTAAAATTTACTTTGTTACTTTTCGATTATGTTTTTGATTATGTTTTTAAGAGAGAGTGAAGGGTTTTCTCTCCTTTTTTTTGTATTTCTTTGTAATCCTGAAGAAGTCCTTTCGCTAGGATGAAATATAGATTTTGAAGGAATGAAGATGAGTTTGTTTGTCCAGTTATTTTATACATAAACAGTGCTTCTTATTTCAAAGTAGTATTCAAAGACATCGCCAAAGAATACTGATGATAGTGAAATTTTAAAAAAATTACAAAATATTAGGAATTTTCAAAAATAATTGAAATACAGTATTTAAATACTGAATTGTTGTTAAAAATGATTTTGTTTAATTCGTACAATTCTCGTGAGATTTTTGAATGTTTTTCTTCACTGCCTAAAGTAGCAAAGTGATACTGTGTTGTCAAAAACAATTCCTGCTGCAAGCTCATCATGCATTACTGTGGCATATTAGAGAAGGATGGAAGTACAATATTGTACGTCAAATTCAAAATACGATACAATCAAATATTTATTTTTCGGAAACGATGCAAAAAGCATATGATTATATAAAAACTTTCCTTAGAAAGAGCTATGACCTCCAGAATATTGACTTTTCATTCTAGGTTGCCTTGTCGATAAAATGTTAATGAAGAAATTTCAATAAAACTTATGACTACTAAGCTCACTAATTTAAATCATTTATCAAAAATATAATTTATGGAATAACATAAATGTTACAACATCAACGCTAATGAAATTTCGTGTGGTTTGTTAGAAAATCTTGATATTTTATGACTTGAAACAAAAAATTAAAACAAAATAGAATAAAAAAAAGGAGTTCGAGATTAAACTAAATTAATTAATGACAAAAGAAACTATATTAAAACTTTCCGATTGCCTAAATAGTTAGTTAAGGTTAATGAAAATTTTGAAAACTCCCGAACGATGAATATAACAACCTAAATAAACAGCAAAATAATATAATGAAAACATATAAACAGCATTGAATGACTATTTGAAATGCAGTAGGAAAGGAAGAAAATGAATGGAAACATTATTTACCATTCTGCTTGCTTTTAATAAGCCATTTATTGTGTCTTAGAGTTGAATTGTATTATAAAATCCTTTAGATAAAGGAGAATCAAAAAATAACAAAGATGAAGTAATGAGTTACTTTTTTTTCACAAACAGTGCTTCTTATTTCAAAGTAGTGTTCAAAGAAATCACCAAAATACCAAAGAATACTGGTAGTAGTGAAATTTACAAAAATCACAAAATATTATGATTTTTCAAAAATAATTGAAATTATTTAATAAATGAGAACTGTGGTTAATTCGTGATGAAAGGGTTTTGAATAACAACGGAAAATAATCAATAAACATTTCTCCTCTAATAGCAGCATTAAATGGTGATTTTCTTTGGTAGTAATGATACGTGTAATTACGAACGCCATTAGGATCATAATGATCAAAATATAATATTACCTAAGTTTCATTGAGATATTATGTTTCTTGGTTTAAAAAAAAAAAAAGGATTTGCACACTTAATGAACCTTTTATTATCAATTTTTTGCAGTAGGTTGGATTGAATGATAATGATCTGCTGAAAATGATTATATGACGTTTCTTGGTATAATTAAGGCCATTATTATTCCTATGAATATTTACATTATAAATCATTAATTTTGTTCGGAAATAGTCAATAAAACTTTCTACATTGAATGCTTCTCTTTATAAAATTTTACATTAGTGTAATAAGTTAATGTACAAGTAAGTTAGAAGTCATTAAATGTCTCTTGAAGAAAAAAACTGAAATAATTCCACAATTTCAAAAAATATATAAACATTCAATCTTAACTATAAGCTTATATTTGCAAGGATATTTGAAGGACAAATAGGCTATATTTTTTTATTTTTTTTTATTCACACTATTTGTTGTATTACAAATAATTGGGCTTAACGGAAATTACAAAAGAGTCACAGATTTGCAGTAGTCACTTTCAGCATACAGTTCGTATCTTCTTACGTCACTTCTTAAGCTGTTGATCCATAGGTCTGTTCTCATTGGTGAATCCTGTGCTTGAAATATACGGACAGACAAATGATTAATTATTATCACAATTAATAATTAGAGCAAAAAATAAATCTAAACTCAATTTCTACTGTGAAAACTCTAGTTAACTAATTTCAATATATCACTAAAAGTAATCTTCAAATTAGGAGCGAGCACTTTTCCGGTAAGTATTTTTTTGTTTTACTTTTATAAGTTATGCATTTAATTCTTAACAGGAGCACTTTGATTCAATTAATATTATAATCTAACTTGATTATAAACCACACTGTATTTTAATAAGTCGCACAATAATTCATTCTCGCAATTTAACGGTAACAGTTGAATCTTGAATTTTTCGTTTGCAGTAATAAAGTCAATGAATAATATAATTCTTCTTACTTCTCGCTTTTCAATTTATTGTTGAATCCTTTAATTTAATTCCTTTAATTGAAAAGTCTTCAAATCTTCAAAATAAAAACAAAAATAAACGTATAAAACCATACATTTATTGAAATAAATAG